>BSUD01000008.1:133659186-133732179 GCA_033239045.1 Fagopyrum esculentum | reverse complement strand
TAATTACTCTTATATTTCTAAATAAATGTCATAAACCCCCACATTCAAACTTTCCTAAAAAATCTCAAATCAATAAAAAAAAATATATTTTTTTTTTCTAAATAAATGTCATAAAACCCCACATTCAGACTTTTCTAAAAAATCTCAAATCAATAAAAAAAAATTATTATTTTTTCTAAACTATGATTATTATTACTTTAAATCTAGAATATATACATATTATTATAAAAAATATCATGGGATTGTAATAAAAAATAATATAAAAATTTAGAAATTTATTCACCTTAAATTAGCGAGATATCCTTGTTGACACATACTTAGCTGTCCCTCTCCACATGTATTGGTGTGAATGAATAGTTGAATACCCATACTTTCATTTCCTCTCTTTCGCCTCTTCCTCTCCCACGTTTCTTCTTCCTTCTCTAAACCGAAAGCAACCCTTCACTCTGAAGAAACTACAAACAAATCGAAATTCCAATGCACTCATTAAATTTCCTTCAAAGTTTCTGCTGATGTACAGCCATTTTTGTAGGGTCCAAATCCTGTCAGTTTTCTTCTTTTTAGCAAAATCTATGCTGCTGCTTCTTCTTTCTTGATCTTCCGTTTCACTGTCACAACACTATCACGTTGAAGAACAACTTTTAGGAGCTAATGATCATTACCCAGAGAGATTTGACTGTTAATTTCAGTTTTAGACAATGCCAACCAGGAATTTAGATAGAAATTTTGGTGGGTATTGTAAGATTCGAAAAAGGGTTTCTTCTTCTTCTAATTCTAATTCTTCTGTAAAATCTTCTTTCGTTAAGAATTACAGGCTTAAACGCCCTGTTTTGAAGATGGCTTTGAGATCTCCTTCTGTTGTTGTTAAGAATAGTCCTGTTGTGGATAAAGGGAAAGAAGCGAAAGTTTCTGCTAGGAGATTAGCTGCTTCTTTGTGGGAAATCAATGGCGGTTGTGATGAAGAAAAGGAGAATTCCAATTCCAAAGCAGATTATAGCCCTCTTTGCAAGGTGAGATCTTTCTGTCATTTTTCTTTCTCTTTTTCAATTTTGTTAATCCATTTTCTTAAAGTTTGAATCTTTTTTGTTTCTTTGTTTTGCCTTGGATTGTAAAAGGATGGATCTAAGCTAGCTAAACATAAGAGAAGAACTTCTGATAAACTTCAGCTAATTGAGTATGTTGGAGGAGAAGGCAAGGATTCTTATGTTCATCATGGTATTTCACTTAAGGTAATTTTTGTTTTTACCTCTATGGATCTAAGGGCATGTTTGGTATCCATATAGCTATCATTTCAAAATATATCATTCTATATCTATACACTTAAGACCTGTTCCTTTCCCATATACTAATATCAATATCAAGCATATGGGTATGAGATTGATATCTGATATCTATGTTTGACAAGATTGTAAGATATGGAGGAGAGGTGAGAGGGAGATGGGGAGGTAAAGAACATTGATATTTGTCAAATTCTAGAGATATCAAAGTCAATAAAATTTTTTTTATAGTATTGATATCTAAGTATATCAGTCTGATATACTAAATTGCCAAATATAAATATTGGATACGTGATATTCATACCCATATCCCATATCAGGAACATGGGAAAGGAACAGGCCCTTATGCATGAACTTTATAGTATGTCGATATTCATCTATATGCGATATAGATACCAAACATGCCCTAATAGCCATTCCTTTTTTTTTCATATGCCTTTTTGGATATTTATTTTCACTTTTGAATTATGGTCTAAGGAAACTTTTGGAAGTACATCTTTAATCCATGACTATTTTTGAAAACTTGAGCTTTTTTGGGACCACAATTCGTATGCTCAATTTGCTAGTCTCTTTCAATGATAAAGAAGTCTAAAAGAACAATCCTGGCCGTAGCTATGAAGTTAAACACTTTATCTTGATGATTCTATCTCGAGTTCGATTCCGGCGAGATCTAAGCTCAGTCGATATGCAGGTTTCGAGTCCTTCGACGTCGGCGAGATTGAAGGATCTTAGCACAAGTCTTACAACATCAAAGGAGCTCATCAAGGTGTTATTTAGAATGTGTAGTCAAGAAGATCGGAATTCGTCGAATTTAACATTGGTTTCGGCTTTAAAAGTCGAGATTGATCGAGCAAGACATCATGTTGATCGATTGATGCAAGAAAAGAAGTGTAATAAGAAAGAGATTGATGGATTGATCAAGCATTTCGGTATCGAGAAGGCGAAGGAGCAAGAAAGGTATTCGAATTCGGTTTCGGGTGTTGTGAAGGAGCTTGAGATTGAGAAGAAGATGAGAAGACAGACAGAAAGGATAAACAAAACTTTAGGCCGAGAATTGGCGGATACGAAAACTCGGCTGAAGACAGCAATGGAGGATCTTGAATGTGAGATGAAGGCGAGGGAGATGATAGAGCAGAAATGTAATGAATGTGAGAAAGTAAGAGAAGAAACTGAAAGAGAAAGGCAAATGCTTCAGCTTGCTGATGTTTTGCGTGAAGAGCGAGTTCAGATGAAGTTGGCGGATGCGAGGTATGAGTACGAGGAGAAGAATGAAGCTCTTGAGCGACTGAGGAATGATCTAGAAGCTTCCTTAGGTGAAAGAGGTGAAGATTCAGTTGATGAGATGTTTAAAGGAAGAAGATCACTGAATGAGAAGATTCAGTGGGAGAGTATTTGTTTGGAGAGGAAAACGTCAGACAAGATTGAATTTGATTTTACAGTGAGTAATCGGAAAACGAATCCGAACGGGTTTCGGAAAGGGAGATTTTCCGAGGCTCGGGGAGACAAGGTTTTGCTGCTGGGTTCTGGAGGTGGTGAAGGATGTTCAAGATTAGAGTCTCTGGGTGAGTTTGTAATGGATTTGAAACCGGATAGTGTTGATTTGGCGGATCGGGTTGATGGAAATGATAGAGGGACATAGAGGTTATGTTTTGGTTTGTTGTTTGTTTTGATGTGTGTTGTTGTTTGCTGATTGAATGCTTGTGTGTATTGATCAGGAAAAACAACTGTCTAGCATTTGGAGTTCTTCATTTTGATTCATTTTTCTTGTTTCTGAACAAAGCTATAGCATAAATGTACATATATGAACCTATCTTCATTTTGAGATGAAAATCAGAGCGGTTAGTCTCTATTCGACTCGCGATCTTAACATGTGAACAAGTGTAATTCGGTCTATATCCTCTAGTTGAATTAGAGATAATAAGTTTTCACCTCGAATGTTTGGGATATTCTGAGTCTAATATATAAGCTCGGCGATCTACTAATCCTATTACCAATTGGATTTAGGGTGAAACCTCATCGGTTTTATGTGTTGGGCTTAAGTCTAATGCGCACGTGCGCTCGTATGCACACGACCCTCCGTTTTATGGTCCGTCTGTATCGAACTTTGACATCTCAACTGACAGTTTTACAAAAATGTCCCTAATAGTAGACGGTTTTGTAAAAAGTGAGCAAAACGAGCTCGACCCTAGAGGAAGACTCAATCAGTAACTGAGTTTAAGTTTGATACTAAACTCGATTCAAAAGTTAGAATCAACTCATTTCTTCACGAGTCAAGCACAAACTAACAAAAAATTCAAGACTTTTGACTCATATAACAACCCTATATCTAAATTGAATTGCCATGTTATTTGGTGTTTGCTTCAACTTTAGGATTGGAATTTTGGGGAAGTTGGTCAAGAAAAGGGCTTTACACCATATGAAGATGAGTGGTCATAAACTCATAAGATACTACAACACATAAATTATTAAAAAATAAATAAACTTTGGTTATAAAATGAATGTTATGGAGTTTGAACTACCTACCTACTTTACTATTGATCCTCAAAAGCCATGACTAGGCTTTTTTTAATCTACTACAAATAAATTCCCCATGTGCATACAAGACAATGATTCTTAATTTTGACTAGGGATAAAAATAAAAGCAAACAATTATGATTATGTACAAACTTATCAAATTTATGAATTAGAGGTAGCACATT
Organism: Fagopyrum esculentum; assembly: GCA_033239045.1. NCBI lineage: Eukaryota > Viridiplantae > Streptophyta > Magnoliopsida > Caryophyllales > Polygonaceae > Fagopyrum > Fagopyrum esculentum. The sequence goes on along the minus strand of BSUD01000008.1, from coordinate 133,728,203 downwards.
CAAATCAAAGCATAATGATCTAAAATGTGTCCATATTTTGTAACAAAGGAGGTTAAAACTTGATTGAATTAGATAATACAAAATCACAAACATTTACTTAGAGTCATGTTTTTTTATAGGAAGGAGAAGTTAAGTGTTCCGTAAACAGGGGTCTAATTTTCGACGGTAATAATTTGTTATCGTTGGACTTAATCTCCAAACGTGTAATTTTTCTCTCTATAAAACTTATGATTTGACATATTGGTACAAATATGCTTTTTACTCTAATGTGTTGCTCAAATTACTTATAATTTAATATAATTTTATGACATTATGTGTTTTTATATTGTTTGTTTGTATGTTTTTTCATTCTCCTGCCCTCATCACGGTTATTTTTTATCCATTTTTTTAGTCAATTAATTCGTTATATTTATCTATACTAGGTTATTTTTCAAAAATATAATCGAAAACGTTGTTCCATATTATAGTTTTTTTTACCAAAAATCAAAAGCACCATCTATTAATCTCACTTCTATATTTTTAAGTCATATAGGTTGAACACTTTTCGATTGTAAAGACTAAACTACTTTAATTAATAAATGATGCTTTTCTAACCAAATTTAGAGGTCTAGTTAAGAGTGTGCAAAAGTGGGCTATAAATCAATGAAATGTGAAGTCACATGACTCACACGTAGCCCTATATACATACATATAAGTTAGGGTGAATACATGCTTTCAAACTTTGATATAGTATAACAATGAAACTGAAAGAAATTGGTATGGGAAAGACCAACAAATGAATTCGTGAAACTTAATTTTGATGAATCCAGATTAAGTATTGGATCATCTTCGTATAGATTCATCATAAATAATAGTTCGGCCAGAGTTATCTCCAAGAATGAAAAAATTATCGGAATTACCAATTTTTAAAGTTGAAGCATATACCCTTTTAAATAAAATGATGAAACTAAAAGAACTAGGTGATCGGAATATATATTGGAAGTGAAGGAGATAATTTATGTTTTACATGTATACGTTTGAGAAAGTTCAGATCAAACATATATTCAGGCACATTAACGTTATGGTTGATACTCTCATAATCTCATTCCATGTTTCAGCTACATATTTCAGTTACTCGATAAACTTCAACCTTGTTTACAGTATCACAAAACACCAAACAATTGCATGGGCATTATGATACATAATTACTTAATTATCCAAAAAAAGTTGTGGCATGGGTATATATAACACATACTTGTTAATCTAATAATGGAAAAAAGTTGGATTACTATAATTGAACAAGTGTTGTTCTCTTGTGCTTTGTTAGATTCCATTGTTAATAAACTATAAACTAAACTAATTAGTATTAGCTAGCTGCCATGTGAGGTGATTACAAGTTATAAAGTCATATGGAACCCTATATATGTGTTTACTATCGAGGCATGTGCATATTAATCTTCAATTAATTATGTTTAATTTCTTCCACTCTTGCTAATTATTCTTATGCATGTGATTCATTATATATCGACTTTGAATGTTTTGTTAGGCTTATAAACACTATGTAATTACTTTTTCTTAATCATTTCTTTATGTAGAACTCAGGGTCAGTTTGGTTTTAACTCCGGAATCGAAACGGAACGGAAACGAATCTGTTCCATTCGTATACCCTTATTCATGAAAGTTTTTGAAATCATTCCTTATGGTTTGAAGTAATTGGAGTTGAATTTAATTACTTTTGATACCCTAGAGGAAAACAAAATGAGGGGAAGCAAGTGCATTTTGCATGAAATCAAAATGAATGATTCCATAAAATTTCATGAAGAAGGATATACATATAGACTTCTCCGTTAGAAGGATGAGTAAAGGTTAATTCGGATGGTGCATTCCAAGGTAGCGGAGCTTCGGCTGCAGGGTGTTTATCAGAGATCATTTAGGTAGATGGCAGTGTGGAGGAATTCACAATATTGGAACATGTACAGTTCCCTTAGCAGAGCTGTGGGGTGTTTACGATGGATTGAAACTTGTTTGGGAGTCCGGATTCCGGAAGGTTATTCTTGAAACGGATTCCCAACTGGTATCCATCCTTATTGGAAAAATCCTACCACGATGTCATCCCCTTTCTAGCATGGTACTTCTATGCTAAGGCTTTTTACAAAGAACATGGATCATCCGAGTTGGTAATATTCACAAATAAGGTAATTGTGTAGTTGATTATCTTGTTAGTTTAGCTTTCTCTTTCGAACAAGGTTTTCATGTATTGTTTAACTCGTCGGATGATGATTTACATTTGCTTTGTGATGAAGTTATCCCCCGTGTGCTGAACACATAACCATCTTTTATTTATAATAAGCGCGACTTGATGCGCGGAGACCACATACTCTCCTTCGTGTAAGAAAAACATATAAGCAAAATATATATATATATATATATATATATATATATAGGATGTGGTTCACATGAGAACACCCCTAACGTGTATACATGAGAACAATCGTACACCGTTGGACGGTGAGTATTAAGGGGTTGGACGGTGAGTATTAAGGGTTGAGATTCAGAGTAAATATCATAATTAATAATAACTACGAATAATAATAATTAGGAATCCAGCAATAACTACGAAAAATCACTCAACCAACAATAACTACGAATAATACATTAAACGATATGACACTTTCGTAACAAAACTAATAATAATTATGAATTTGTTCTCATGATTACACGATAAGCCTATTCTCATACGATATATATATATATATATATATATACTGGTGGAGAAGTAGCCCGCGCACCGTGAATTGTCGTTGTTGGTTAAATTGGGTGCGACAAAATAAGTTTATCAAAAAGAAAGGAAACTCTCAATTACAAAGATAAAAAAGATACAATCAATATAACCATATAAAATTCATGGTATGATCATCATTACACAAGCCCAACATACAAGGTCAGTATTCATTGTGTTCAACCTTGTGATGTGCAGAGTGGATGAAAGAATGGTAGAGGAAGTGATCTGGAAGTCCTGTAGAAACTGTGAACGGCAACTATGCATGAATTTTTGTAAGGTAATAACCTGAAACAGAGGGATAATTAGAGAAATATTTCACAATTCAGTAAAAATCGAATGCTACTATCAAGGAAATATGCAGTCCCCAAAAAGTAGTATAATAAATAGGCTAATGGGCATAATTCTCAAAAAAGTGTTTCTAATTAACGAATAAACAAAATTAGAAAGTTGGTGATACCTTGTGTTATCATAGATAGGCCAATGGACAACACAAGCACATAAAAATTTGAAAAGTGAACAGATTGCTTTTCCTCGCTCATAAAAAGTGAAAGTGTGGCATTTAACATACTTTGATTAAAACCTTGAAATTTATGGATGAAGTTTGAACCTGAGTAGGTGGTAAAGATGTGACCCAGTCTGATGCATGTGTAGGAAGAAGCCCCAATGTGTCAAGCTGCAACCGTAGAAGTACTTAGTTTTAAGAAAGCAGACCAATAACATGGCGTTGATCGTTATATAATATTTTGTCAGTAAGGGAATCCTACCTTCCAGACACCAACATGTAAGCAAACCAAATTAAGGGCAATGAAAAGCAACTTGGGTCCATTTAGATCAACCTTCTTATCCTTGTAGGGCTCAAAAACTACAAGATGAAACTCAAATTCAAACATACTGGCATACTGCATCCTTGCCGGTCACCTCAGTAATCAAACTTTGTAATAAAATCAACAAGAATAAGTCCAAGAAAAACACATTATGATGAAAGCATTCCCTTATTTTTGTTTTCCAGGGTAGGCAATGCTTAATATGTAGGCGAGTGATGCGAGGCAAAGAAAGTACCTTTTCCAACTCCTTAAAGAGCACTTATAGGCTGCCAAAGAGCCAAAAATGTGATACCAAGACTGAAGAGATGAACTGTACTCCCAGCCATCCACATCATGAAGCCCATCATCAGAAAATTCTTAGCAGGGGCTTGTGCAACTTCCCAACCTTTCTGCCAACACACACCAGGAGTACAACAATTACAAGGCCAAAAAGATGTCATATAAATTTGAACATTACCCATTCAACAAAAGACTAATGTTAACTTAAGGAATCTGAACAACCTATATGCCAATTCAAGATCTCTTCCCATGAGTATATAAGCTGATATGCTGTTGGGTCTGCAAAGATAGATATCCATTATGGAAGTCAGTATGAGTATATATCAAGGCATGCTTCTAGATAAGAAATGTGCCTCACTACACCATAAATGAAATTCATATCACGAGTCCCAGCTTAATCAAATCTATCTACTGGGTGTATTGTACACACATCTCAAAACATGGCCATCCAGTTCATGGGCCAGCTTTTTTTTTTAGCTCAAGATCAATTTACCTCTAGGGCCTGTAGAAGTATTAGATAAAGATCACCATCAATGCTCTCAAAAGTCAGTGAACTCATTCAAAAAGAAAAAAGGAACTTAATATACCATTTACAAACCATCACATTCACTAAAGAGAGGACAACGAATGGCATAAACATACATTACAATAAAGTGAATCTTCAAAGCAGGCCACATTGCATCAAATATTGAAAGGGGGAGATTCAGGTCCTTATATGAACTACAAATGCAAACCTCTTCAAAATTGGAGAGCGTAAGGAGGAACTCGATCGAAATCCAAAAGGCAAAAAATAATTGAATCGAGAAACATAATAAGCAAAACTCTACAAAATTGATTAAGCGCAAACAACAATATCGAAAAGGGAAAAAATAGGGTGAATGAAGCTTACATGAAATCGAATTCAGTGGAAAACGGGTCTTCCAGTTCCTGCATCGATTAGCTTCAAGGGTAATCCAAATTAAAATGATTATCAACACCTGGATTCGGATGAAAAGCTTGAATTGTTTCTCATAAATGAAGATGGAGGAAGAACGAAAAAATTACGGTTAATGTGGTAAAGCGCTTCAAATAGAGCCAGAGTCAATCAACAAACAAAAAGAGATGAAGATGGAGGAGACAAAGATCGTAGATCAAAGCATACCTGAGGCCGGTTTCGATCGATTGAAGAGCCGGATAAACCAAAGAGGCCAGATTCATGAAGAAGCCGCACAGCCACGCTGCTATCAATGCCGCCGCCGAAAGCGAAGATGAAATCCGGTTTACTTGAAAGCGCAAACTGAAATTAGGGGAAATCGAAATTAGAATGGACGAAAGAGATCAAACCCGTGCAGAATCAGAAGATGAAGTGTAGATGTGAAACATCAAAGTGAAAAAAATTCAGTACCATCGATAATGAGGGGAAGAAAACCAAACGAAACCAGTTGATAGAAGAAGAAGAAGAAGGCGACAAAGGAACTCAGAGAGAAGGCGACGGGTTGTGAGACTCGGGAGAAGCCAAATGCGAAGATGAAAGAGGCTATGGGAGGATGAGTATCATCGAGCGGTGGAAGGAGAGATACACCGACACAGAAGTGAAAGAGAAGAAGACACGTTAGGTAAAAGAATGACTCATCAATTAAGGGTATAAAGGGAATATATTAATTTAGAGTAGGGGTAAATTAGGATATGAACTATTCATAAGAGGTATTCATGTTTTACCATCGAGCGGCTCTTTTGTTTTTTAAGGGTATCATCTGGGCTAAAGAATACGTTATCAAGTTGGGCTTAAAGTGGGTGGTCTTTGATGGTTCTATCATTCGGTTTTGGGCCGACCATTGGTGTGGTTCTGAAACCCTAATTAATGAGGTGCCTGCCCTTCCTCCTAACACCGATATAGCCGACAGAGTTTGTGAGTATTGGGACGAGTCTTCGGGTTGGGACTGGGCACGAATCGGGAACACTTTGTCTTCGATGTCTCTCGTCCGAATCGCTGGGATCTCTCTCAATCAGGCTCTTCCACTCCATGATTGTGTCGCTTGGAATCTCTCCAAGGACGGATTTTATTCTTCGTCAACTGCCTTCCGGGCTAGAACGCTTCATTCTAGGCCGGATTTGTTGCCGAATCAGTTATTTAAATGTATTTGGAAGCTAAAAATCCCCGAAAGAATCAAGACCTTCCTTTGGCTTGTTGCCCATGGAAGATTATTAACTAACGCCGAAAGGTATCGGCGCCATCTGGCTACTGAGGACATTTGCCCTTCCTGCTCTGAGGCTCCGGAGACGTTGCTTCATTTGTTCAGGGATTGCTCGAAAGTAACTGCTATCTGGGAGAGTCTATTAGATATTGATTATGCTGGTAGTTTCTATTCTAGTAATGAAGTTACTGACTGGTTACTAGTTAACCTCAATCGATCCGATTATATTGATCAAGATCTGCCATGGAGTACTTGTTTTGCTATATCCATCTGGTGGTGTTGGCGTTGGCGGAACGAGTTAGTGTTCCGGAACTGCCCCCGCCCTCTGAACTGCATTTCCTTCATCTCACAATACAGCAGAAACATTTATAGGGCATTAAACAGGAGCCTTGCGGGTGCGGCGCAGGTCAGACGGGCCGAAAGGTTGGTCAGTTGGGTTGCTCCCCCGGAAGGTTGGGTCAAAATCAACACAGATGGTTCCGTTCGGCATGCTGAAGGTACAGCATCTGCGGGTGGTATTTTCAGAGATGCTTACGGCCAATGGTTATGCGGGTTTGTAATGAATATCGGATGTTGCACGGTGCCCATGGCGGAATTATGGGGACTCTGCATGGGATTGTATCAGGCTTGGGAGAAGGGTTTTCGAATGATCATTGTGGAGTTGGATTCGGAACTGGTCATCAATCTCGTTTCACGCAAAGTCCCCGAAATTCATCCACTGTTTAGTCTGGTATCAAGATGCCAAGGCTTCATGAGTAGGAATTGGTCTGTCCAACTCCGTCACACATTCCGCGAGGCCAATGTTGCAGCCGATCACATGGCGTACTTGGGCTCTAATTATCCAATAGGTTATTTTTTTCTGAGTGAACCTCCTAGTAATATTGTTAATATTTTGAAAAACGACGCTCGCGGAGTGGCGACCCGTAGACGAGTCAGATGTTAGCCACTGTTATCATTTAATAAATGTACGGGCCGGATTTTAATCCCGCCTCGTATCACTTACCAAAAATATATATATATATATATATATATATATATATATATATATATATATATATATATACTTGTTTTTTTTCGTCAACCACATGACATTTTGTCGGAGTTTTGACTTTGAAAACCTTTTTTTTTTTATATATATCTTTATATGACATATTTCATACTCGTATTTACACTACAACTCAAACAAAGTTGAAAACTTGGAAGTATATCTTATCTATTATGCATGAAAGTCAACTTTTAGCAATATAAACTATCTATTACTCACTATTAAAAAAAATATCTATTACTCATCTACTATTAAAAAAATGAGCATAAGTTATTGTTTGTATAAAGATGCTTAATGAAATATTATTTAATAAAATATAAACGTTATCTATCAAAAATTACTTAACTTACAGTTATATATTATAGATTTAATTAACTACAGTGTTAGTTAGTAAATTAAAATATGAAGGGCTTTTTTGCTAACTAGGCCTTTTTTATTTTTGGTTTACTAACTAGGCTTTTTCATTAATTCTTTTAGTAAGTGTACCCGTTCTTTTTTTTTACCGTTCAAATTCCTTGTGTCTAACCTAGTTAACCCTAGCCATCCTAAACTATCCCTCCCACTCTCCTGATTTATCTCTCTCACTCCACGCCACAGATCTCACCAATCTCCCTCTCCTTTCCCAATCTCCCTCTCCTTCTCTAGATTCTTGCTCAAACCTAACCAGCCACCAATCGATCGGATCTCGCCAAGCAACAACGGCAAACACGGACGGGAAGGAAGGTCTCGCCAAGCAGTAGTGGGCCTCCAGTTCCGTCGGCCGACGCTGAGGAAGGTTCATGTAGGAGATTCGCCACCTAGAGAAGAGCAGCACCCTCCTTTCTCTCTTCGCTTCCCTTGTGTCTAACCTAGAGAAGAGCAGCACCCTTCTTTCTCTCTTCGCTTCCATCTATGGATCTGGTAAGAGGCGCCTTGCTTCTCCATGGCGTTACACTCCGGATTCTCATGGGTCTCCTTTCGAATCTGCTCGATCCAGCCTACAGTCTCTGCAAGGATATCATCTATCGCACCAGGCTAAAGCAGATCTAGATCCCGTTTTCTCTCTTCTCTCTTCTCTCAGGTTTGTGGAAAAGCTAGTAAAGTATGCAGGGGACCAAGGGCTACTGCGATTGATTCAGTTGGCCGGAGTTGGAGATCTGGATCTAGATCTGGTTAAAGAGATCGAAATGAAGGAAATCAACGGTGAGCGTAGGTTGAAGATGAGTTTTGGCAACGAGCAACTGCCCATCAATTGACAGGCTTCCACCCTTCAGATTCCGGAGCTTCTAGTACTGACCAAACTAACTTCCGTGATGCCCTTCTTCGGATATTACTTGTTCTGTTGGGCCTGAGTCTTCAGAAGATTTATGACAGTGTCTTGTATATTTGTTGAGGAGTGTGGAATAATTGTTAGGCTTTCTCACTGCTAATGCTCTCTCGTTTTCTTATATTTCTCTCCGATTTGCATATGCTATCATCAATCTCCGCAGCTTTTCTCATATACTTTATTTCCTTCTATAAAATCTTTCTCTACTAAAGCTCCCTCTTTTGTAACATATTTTTATCTCAAATCTCTTTTTACTTTCTCGATTCATTCTCTAAATCAACGAGAGATTTCGAACATGAACTTATCCTATTTGTTTGTGTGTGTTGTTTATCTATGAATTTCTATTGAATAGACAGCCAAAAAGCTTCGCTTTGGCGCATTACACAAGGGCATGAGGTGGTCCATCTTTGCAATGCTGGTAAGGTACCAACTTCGTCCTAAATGTGACGGTCTTGCTGATGCAACTGCTCTAATCTCGTAGACTCGTAGTTTATTGAAATTTTGTGTTAATCTGTTTCTATGCATAGGATTGGTCCATTAATAATCTGCTTGTAAATGAAATGAAGAATGTGTATGATAATTGCTTCTGAATAAGTAATTTGAAAATATGTTCATTGTTGTGTGGTTCATAACAATTTGATCTTTATATTTAATTCATCTTGGCATGTTACTGGTCGGAGCTCCTGCTCGTGTTGGTCTGGTCGCTCCAATCGATGTCGTATTGTCCCTCTTGGCAACACTGGTCTTGATCTATCACAATATCACATACCTCTTTCTTCCAGGTAAAGTTCTAGTCTATATATACGGTCAAATTCAGGTTGTTTTTTTATTAGACAACTGTACTAAACAATATCTTTTGTATATCTGTGCTATAGGTTTTCAACATTCTCACCAAGATCAACAAGGGTACTGTTGAAATCATCACCCCCATTGATGATTTAAAGTTCGTATACTTTGAGTTTTAGGAGAGAGAAATGTTAAATTTCTGGTATTAAAATTTATAGTATAAAATTTATGGTATAAAACTTCTAGTATTAAATTTCTGGTATTAAATATTTTAGTATAAAATTTCTGGTATGATAATTTCTGATTTTAATTTCTAGTATAAGTTTCTGGTATATAAATTTTAGAATGAATTTGACCAAAATTATGGTAGAAAATTGTGGTATGTACTTCTGATATGAAAAATATTTGGTATGAACAAACTTTGGTATGACAAAATTCTGGTATGAAAATATTTGACCAAAATTTTGGTATGAAAAAAAATCTGGTATGACAATTTTTGGTATGACAAGTTCTATTATGACAAAATTCTGGCATGAAAAAAATTTTCTGGTATGAGAAATTCTGGTATGAAAATTCTGGTTTGAAAAAAAATCTGGTATGACAATTTTTGGCATGACAAGTTCTGGTATGACAAAATTCTGGTATGAAAAAAATTTCTGGTATGACAAAATTCTGGTATGAAAAAAAATTCTGGTATTAGAAATTCTGGTATGAAAATTCTGGTATGAAAAATTCCGGTATGATAAATTCAGTCCAGAAAATAAAAAAGAAAATAAAAAATAAATAAATAAAAAAAAAAGCAAGAAAAATAATAAAAGAAAACAAATTCAGTAATTAAAAATTAAAACTTATACTTATATAACAAATAACAAACATCATTTATTCTTTCTTTCTAAATAGAAGGGTTAATAATTTTAACCTACTATTAAATGAAAGTGGTAAAAAATTTGGGGTACACTTTCTTAAACAAAAACTCAAAAAAGCCTAGTATGTCAAATTCTCCCAAATATGAATAATCTATTCTAGTATATAAATAATTTTTGTGAGATTATAAGCCATTATATTGTAAAATATAAATAATTTTAGCATTTTGATAAGTTTATATCTGAAGTTTCCACACACTTACTTAAAAAAATATGAAATATATCATTACATTTTTTTAATTAAAAATTTTAACCAATTAAGTATTAATAATTAAAAAATAAATGTGTAAAATAAAGACGAAAATAATAATTATTATTAAAAATATGAGACTAAAACGATAATTATTTTCACATCAAGGGAGTAGTATTATGTACTCATTTGGAGGTTCTTGCTATTCGTACCACCTTAGCCATGCTATATTTATGTCGGCATAAAAAAATATTTTATTTTTTAACTAAATGTATGTTATGGACTACTACACTACGCTCTACGACTACGCATGACGTATGCGTAGTATGATTTCGCTTCTGCAAAGCATAATTTTTGAACGAAATGAGCTTCTTGTTACAGCTACGCATAACGTACGCATATTCGGAATAATAACATATTTTAGGCGGTACGAATAGCAATATTGTCATTTGGATTAAGAATAAGTGAATACTAAGTTGTGATCGAAGCCATGTTCACTGAATCTATGCTCGAGAGTAATCTCACAGAAAACCGGTCAAAGTCAAAGAGCAGTAGATTATATCCGACAGTGTAATTATTAACTAGTGTATTACCCGCACTTTGTGCGGGTTCAGTTTTAATAAATATTTAATAATTAGAAATTTATATGTATATATTTGTCAAATAAAAAATACGAAAAATGAAATTGTAATCAATATTATGAGTTTTAATTCCCATTTAAGTATTTATCTCTTCTAATTAATTATATTTTTAAATTGATTTGTTAAGATATGCTTGTTGGTAAAAAAAATCGTAAAAGTTTAAAAACTATTTTTATAAAAACATTTTTTTAAAAAATTTAGAAATCAATTTTCAATTTATATTAACATTTTGAAATAATTTTTTAAAATAATTTTTTAGACTTCGAGAAACCTGGCGTTGACACGTGTCAATAGAGGCTTCTGCTTTAATATATATAAGATAGTTTCAACTCTACGTTAACAACCTCAATCAACACCTTAACGTCACCAACGACGTCGACATCTTACTCTAATTGCAACTTAATAACTGTACAAAAAAAAAAAAGAAAGAAAAAAGAGAGAGAAATTGGGCCCAGTATCAGCTGAGGTCAGGCCCAATATTATTGGGCCAAGCCCAATCGCAAAAAGTCGGAGCCAGCTTGTGCTGTTCCCCTAGCCGACCCGAATAACCGACCTTACAAGTCCAGGCATAAATATTTGATATTTCTGGAAAAATTCTAAGGTTGTGTTTGCTAACATAAACCGACTAAAAGAGTGAAAGACACCCAAGTAAGTCGTCATGTAAACATTTTTAGTAATAGTAAATATGAGATATGGGTATCGATATAAAAAAAACTCATAGTGTTTACGCGAGTCTATGTTACTCGTAGGGTTGGATATGGGACGGGACGGGATGAGACGGGTTTGAGGTTGTCCCACGTCCCTTTCCGGAGATTATAAGCGTGATGAGACGGGATTTACAACTTTTTTTTATTTGTTCCACGTGGGCACGGTCTCATGTGGGACGCGACGGGCCTAATCCCACAAGAATTATGCACTGCTTATATTCAACATTTGTCCCGGATATATTTTTTTTTCCAAATCCCGTCGGATCAGAATAGGACTAACTAGGGGTGTAATACGAGCCGAGCGAGCTGAGCATCCGAATGCTCAAGCTGGCGTCGTTTATAAACGAGCCGAGCCCGAACCGAACCTAAAATTTATACGAGCTTCAAAATGTGCTCAAACTTGGCTTGTTTAGAAAGTGAACGAGCTCGGCTAAAAGAATGCTCCTATAGTGTTATTTTTGCCGAACGAGTCAAGCATCGGCATGCTCAAGCTTGACTCGTTTATAAAATGAACGAGCTCGAACCGAGTCCGCGTAGCTCGGTAAAGTTATACTCCTATAATGTTATTTTAGCCGAACGAGCCGAGCTTTATACAAACGAGCCGAGCATTGACATGCCCGAACCGAATCTAAATTTATACGAGCTTTAAAATGTGCTCAAGTTTGGCTCGTTTAGAAAGTGAATGAGCTCGAGCCGAGTAGCTCGGCTAAAATAATGATCCTATAGTGTTATTTTAGCCGAACGAGCCGAGTTTTACCCGAATCGAGCCTAAAATTTATACGAGTTTTAAAATGTACTCAAATTTGGCTCGTTTAGAGTGTGAACGAGCTCAAATTGAGCTTTTAACGAGTCAAGCCCGAGCCGAGCCCAAGTAACATGTATCATATTACACCACACGGACTAACTGAGATTTATGAGCACCCCTAGTTACTGGTATGATTTTCCTTTACCAATTGTCAAGCTAAGTGGGTATTGCAGCTAATGGAAGACAACAAAGTCAGCTAAACACTAACAGAGGAACGGTCCAACAGCATAATAGGAATCATCTACAAGTACCAATCCAAAGCAGCCAAGCAGGATTCACAATTCCCACACAAACGCCATTGACGTATACTTAACCGGAACCTTTGGACTGATCCACTGACACAAGCTGGCCGCCTCAATCGCCGCCACGTACGTCGCCCTCCGTCCTCGTCATCCCAACGTGTCGGCTCACGGAGTTCTCCATTAATTAACCTCACATAGTATAAAGCAAAATTCCTAACTTTTTTGCGTCGCCTTTTGACACAGAAAGAGAGGGAGGAGAATCGTTCGTTCTTAAAGCAAAAGGTTGTGTGGAAGCCGTACCCAAATATTCTGTCTTGATTCTCTTCTTGTTCTCCAAGTCTCATCTTTTTCCTCGATCTCGAACAAAATTAAGAGAAAAGAAACAAAAAAGTTAGGTTACAGATTGACGATTTGCGATTTTGAATTTTTGAGAGAATAATGGGGATTTCGAAGGAAGCTGAGGTTTCTATTGCGGCTTCGTCTATGTTTCCTGGCTTCAGATTCAGTCCTACTGATGAAGAACTTATCATGTTCTACCTCAAGAACAAGATTAATGGATTTGACCAATCCGTTGAGCTTATCAATGAAGTTGACATCTGCAAACACGAGCCTTGGGACCTTCCAGGTTTCTCTCCCCTGAATGAATCCCTAAATCACTTCTATTTCATAGAAATTGTTGATTCTTCTTTGTCTGATAAAAATCTTGAATAAGAGAGTTAGCTAAACCCTAATTTTATCTGCAATCTAGATAGTTTCTCATTAATTGGTAATTTAGTAGACGATTCCGATGAATAATCTTGTTTTCCTGCTCTTTGATCAGCCAAATCGATCATAAAATCAGATCATGAGTGGTTTTTCTTTTCGCCTCGCGGAAAGAAGTACCCAAATGGCTCCCAGAGTAAAAGGGCAACCGAAATCGGTTACTGGAAAGCTACCGGAAAAGAGCGTGGTCTGAAATCCGGCTCAGAGATCATCGGAACTAAACGAACATTGGTGTTTCACATTGGACGAGCACCCAAAGGCGAACGAACTGAGTGGATCATGCATGAGTACTGTCTCGCCGGCAATCCTCAGGTATACATAAGGGTTACCTAAGGTCCAATTTGACAGTAAGTAGCTTATGTTGGCTGATTGTGTATAATGTGTTGTGTAGGATTCGTTGGTTGTATGTCGTGTTAGGCGAAAGATCGATGCCAATGGCAATATTAGCCCGAGCTTGGAAGTCGGGAACTCGAATCCATTGCTAACTGATGGAGAGGGTGCTTCCTCTGGATTGGGTTGGGATCCGAATAGGATGTCGACCGAGAAGGCGGTTCAGTGTTGCTCAAAGAAATGTAGCAGTAGCCATGGTTCTCATTCGGTTGAACAGAATGATCATGCTTCTGAATCGGGTATGAAGTTGAATGACGAAGGAATGGAACCCGAGTCGTCGAGCCAACCCAAACTCAAGGTTCTTATCTCGCATCTATGTTTCCGACTTATTTCCTTGCTTTTTCGATAGATTTTCATCAAGCTTTGCATTTTTAGAAAACTACATTCTTATGACAAGAAAACTTTTCCAATAGTTATAGCTTTTTTTGAAGAATGGGTTCTTTTTGGTAATTTTAAGATTTTACCAAACCCTCAATTAGGTTTTTCCTAATACATATTTTATAAAACTTGTTGAATCGATACACACAATCAAGTGAACCTACCATATAAGTATTCAATACTCCTCCTATTACCAAACCCTCAATTAGGTTTTTCCTTGCTTTTTCGATAGATTTTCATCAAGCTAGAAGTGCGCCATCCGCGTCATTTAATTCTGATACGGATATAAGAAAAAGTAACGGAACTCTACCAAAAAACTACCCAACAAACTACACAATAAGTTAAGCTATCAAAAATCTTAAACTACTCAAAAACCTCGTATTACCGAACAAGCCCTTGATTAACATGGTTTGTTGTGGTGTTCTTGCAGCTGGCTAATGGTAATAAAGAAGACGACTGCTTTGCGGATATCTTGAAAGACAACATTATCGAGCTTGACGAAGCCACCTTACCAATACGAAACACGGGTCAAGTGTTGGTACAAGCGGGAACGAGTGCACCGAGAATAGAGGCCGCGAATGGTCCACCGGGACACGCGTTCAAGTCACATATAAACATTTCACAAGGAACAGCAAAGAGGAGGATAAGGCTAAAGAAGCTAAGAGACGAGATGCATAATTCTAGAGCCGAGAACTCGAATGATACGGGAAGTAGTAGCAGTAGCAGCAACAAGAAGAGGAGTGGATCAAAGCTTTCGATGAGGTATAGGAAGAAGACGAGTCGGTTGTATGTGGTGATGATCATAGGTGGATTGCTGGTTATGGTGTTCATCTTCTTGGGAAGTCCTTTTCAAGGTAGTTTTTGTCTTTGCCCTCCTCCTGCTGTTGCTGCTGCTATGTCGTAATTGGTCTCATGGGTTAGGTTTATGTTTGTGGAATGTTGTATTGGTTCATGAGCCTTGAAATGACTAGCTATGATGGTAACGGTTGTACGAGAATGTAAGATGAGATGAGGAAGGCTTATAAGATTACTCCAAGTTAAGATTATGCAATATCACATTCTTTTGAGGGTGGGAATGTGGTATGAGAAGAGGATGGTAATGTTGTATTTGTTCATGAGCCTTGAACTTAAATGAAGTTCAAGCTTGAAGCGGAAGATTATTGGGTTCCGATTAGATAGCTGAGATATGTAGTTGGGTAGCGGAAGATTATTGAGTAGATGAGATATGTAGCTGAGAAAACGCACTTATTTTTTGATAACTTAATAAGTTTGACAAGGAAGAAGCTTATTATAGCCTGTAAAATTACCTAAAACGATTTATTTTTTCATCATTCAATAAGTTAATGTAAGTTTCGTAAATTTCTTCCATGTAGTTTATGAAATATAAAAAATTTAATTTTGATCATTAAATTCTTTTTCATATGGGTAGTAACCCAATTTCTCAAAAGTTGACCGTAAATTCACATTCAAATAATACGAAATAAAATCTTTTTCACATGGTAACCCAATTCTTCTAAGTTGATCATAAAACTATTGAGATGAGATGAAAAAAATGTATGAAATTCCATTTATTTTAAATTATAAATCATTAGAAATTATTTTTTTTTTCCTCTCAACTATAAGTTAAATCAAAATATTTTTTTTTTTTTGACAAGAAGTGAAAAGAAATAAGGCATAATTTGAAGATAGAATTGTGAGTAACAAATGTCAAAACTACGAATAAAGTGGTAGAGATTAGAGAATCTAAGTAGTGGGGCTTTTGAGATGGATAACGATAGCGGTGGGTGTCCATTTTGTTCACTGATGTTAAAATTCAGTCTCGTAATTGCAAAGACCGAAATGTGGAGCATAACCGGTTTGAACTGCATTTTATTATTGAACCGGGTATGAATTGCATATTCCGGTTCAGATCCGAACATATTTGCCAATTTTTATAAATTTAGTCCAAAACTAAGTGTAACAAATTCGGTTCAACTAGTTTTCAGAGGGTAAAACGTATATTTTTTGGTAATTAAAAAAAGTTGGTTTTCACTTAGTTTTTATGTCGATTTTGTCTCGTTCGGTTTGATTGGTCAATATCACTATATGTTTGAACCGGGTATTTTGTGGTATATGGAGGTATACAAATTTGAATTGAAGTGGACAACACTTAGAAATTATGATGTAATGTTATCACTAGACCAACTATATATGAATTATAACGATCGGGTTGAAGTATTGAATGTAATTACTGGTAAGGAATTACAAATTTTTTTTTGTTTTTACCGTTGATGCACTTAATTCAACGATCAAGATTAGGCCACATTATTTAATGAATGTTGGTACTTTTTGTAATTATATGAAGTTCAACGTTAATTTTGTCCTTTTGGAAATCTGTTTATAAAGTTTTGACTCGATAGCAATTGTGTATTTTTTTAAAATAAAGGGGTATACAATACAAAAAGAAATAAAAAAAAGCATATTTGACCAAATTTTTTCAACACTGTGTTTCATTAATTTAAACATGTACAACTAACAAAGCGCATAAAAACATAACTACCAATTTAACAAAATAATACGTAAACTAACTGTATAAAATATCAGAACTGATGGTGTATACTTTTGAACGAATTGAACCAAAATTATTAGTTGAAAAAATAACTGTTACAGTTTTCTCATCAAATTACAAAAATATTACACTGTATCCCTTTTAAAATCAGATTTTCAAAATGAAAAAATTAGTCTCATACCTTCTAAAATTTGTAAAATTATCACCGCACCTCTTTTAAATAACTAAATGATGTGCATGAATGTAGTCCATTTGATCAATGAATCAACGGCTCAAATTACTCCGTAAAAAAGTATTGTAACCCCCTCGGTACCTAAATTATCCCCTAATTATAATGAAAAAACAATTATGTAATACAAATTTACCAAGCCCGGATAAAAACAAGCCATAATTATCCTTTTGTTTTACTGACTTAAATTTTTAGGATTCAATTGATATTTATATAAATATCACTATTTCAAGATTATTGAGAATAAACTATAAACACAATATTATAATTATTAATAGATCGACATGTTTCTTTGGATTTACAAAGTTTATCAATGTTTTAATATTGATTATGTATAATTAAAGTCTATTAAATACAAAAGGTTGGGGTATATTTACTTAATTGAAACATTAAAAAGTCTAGGTACTACTATAGTTTTTCAAAAAGGTCTAGTTACCAAAATTGTCCAAAAGGCAATTGATAGAGAAAACATTATCAATATATTTATATTATATTATCGAAACAATTTGGTTTACTAGGCACTTTCTAGTTTTGTGTTTAGTAAATGTACCCCTTAGAGAAGAATGTGTAGATTTTGAGAATAAATACAAAAGGTTGGGGTATATTTACTTAATTGAAACATTAAAAAACCTAGTTACCACTATAGTTTTTTAAAAAGGCTTAGTTACCAAAATTGCCCTATATCAATCTATAACCTATATTAAGAATTTAGCTATTTACCATGATATAAGTCAAAATAATATGAAATTATGCTATTCCTTAAAGAAACAACGGTAAATGTTCAGGTACGGCCCTTTTATTGCGGTACGGTCGTACGGCCGTACCGCAGGGCGACACGTGTCCCGAATTTTTTTTTTTTTTTTTTTCTCTTTTCTGAAACGATTTTTTTTTTCCGAAAACTAATGAAAATTTATTTGAACTACCATGTTATAGTTTATGCACTATTCTCCTATAAACTTTGAACTATTCCCATATAATCCATGAACTATTACTTTTTAATATAATCCATGAACTATCCCATAATAAGTTTTGAACTATTACTTTCACTCCTTTATAAATTTTTGCACTTTAAACTATTCTATTATAATTCATGAACTATTCTATTATAATTCATGAACTATTCTATTATAATTCATGAACTATTCCATAATAAGTTTTGAACTATTACTTTCACTCCTTTATAAATTTTGCACTATGAACTATTCTATTATAATTTATGAACTATCTTTTTAGAAGTTATGAACTATTAATTAATAAGTTTTGAACTATTACTTTCAATCATTTATAAATTTTACACTATGAACTATTCTATTATAATTCATGAACTATCCTTTTATAAGTTATGAACTATTCCATAATAAGTTTTGAACTATTACTTTTACTCGTTTAAAAAAAAAAAAAAAAATTTTTTTCCGGGACACGTGTCGGCCGTACAGACGGCCGCACGGCCTTACCGGAATAATGGGCCTTACTTGAACACTTCCCAAGAAACAACATCTAACTAATGAATACTTTTTACCTTTTAAATACAGTTTAATTTTAATAAAAAAAATATTCTCATGTATTACTTACCTAATATAACTAATTAGGTGAATTTATCTCAAACTTAATTTATAAATCACCTAAAATTACAATATTTTATCTTTATAATAAATTAAATTTTAAAATATTTTTAATTATAAAAAAATAATTATTATAATAACATATTCAATATTATTTTTAAAAAATATTCGTATAAAATAAGAGAATTACATTAGTTATCCTCTTCATTTCTGCTTCTAAAATAGAATAGGATAATTTTTCTAGATATGTTGATCCATATTTAATATTAATATGTCGAGTAATATGCTTTTATTAACATTATTATGCTTTACATATTATTTTTAATATTGTAAAAAATAGATTTTAGAATCCACAAATACACACTATTATATCCCTTTGGCCTGGTTTCCCCTCGTGGTTGCGATTTGCAAACCCTCGTTATTCTCTCTCTTCTCCTTCTTACATCTAAACCCTTGTCTCCTAAGGCTCGATTCGTCCTCTTCAATTTGATCTCAGATCATGACGATTGGTTCCGGTGGATCTAGCGTCGTTGGTATTACCCCTCGCTTTTCTCCTCAATCGCCTTATTTGTTAATCAATCTGGGGTTTCGAGTTTGTGATTAAATTGGTTTTTGTTTCTGGTAGCTTTTGTTTTGTTGATCTCTTGCATAGTTATACGAATTGGCTTGTGTGCCCTTGAATTATCATGTTTCGTTCTTGTTTCTGGAATCAATTTTGGTTTGTTCATAAAATTTTCTGTATTTCTAGGGCTCATTTTGCCTTTTTGAAACTATTTGTTTTGGACCTTTTGGTCATAGGAAACGACTATGTTTGAAGAGATTTAGATCTGGTTTTTGGCCGGAAAAAATATCTAAGATTTTTATGCATCATATACTTTGAATTTTAGACGGTTTAACGATGTTGGGGAAGCTGAAGATATGGTTTTGCTTAATGTTTTCAGCTCACAAAACCTAATTGATTCCCAATTTTCTATAGTATGTTGGAGTAAGAAGCTGATTTAGGAGTTCTGTTGTGAATTAAGGAACATAAATTTTTTTTTTTATCTGAATAAGGATGTTTGTTGATCACTAGATTGCTAACTGGATATTGTTGGGAACTTGGGAATGTTGATTTTTAGTGTCTCAATCAATATGTTAAGCTGAAATGACTATGGGCGTGTTCGGTTGAAGTGAGATTTTTTTAGAAGTTTTAGCTTTTTGAGTAGGTTGATAATTAAAAAAACTTCCGAAAAAGCTAAAACTAATGGAAAACTGGCCAAACACCATGTAGTTTTCTATAAACGCAAAGTTTGATGAAAATCTACCGAAAAAGCTCCGCCGAACAGGCCTATATTAACTTCATTTCCCTTTCTACTTTTTTAAGCTACTTTCTTTCCATTTTGCTGGTTTTCCACATCTGATTAATGATTTCTTCCAAAAGAGCTATCTGTTCACCGTGCAAGGCTGGAATATTGTAAATTTCTCAGGGCTAATATACATGACCTATCTTTGATGTATTTTTCATAAAAAACAAACGAAACAGTGGAGTAAGATAGTGTAATGGGACATTTGATTTAGTTGAATTGCGATGTATTTTTTTATGCTTTTAAATCTCTTTTAGAAACTGTAAAGTATGATATTTGGTGAGCAATTTCCTGCAGTGTAGATTCACCTATTACTTTTCCTTCCCTCAATATCTTTTTAATCTGTGGTTTGTTGTGGGCGAGTGCCTAGAATCCTTAATTTGAAGAGCACATTTTCGGCTGTTTGTTGTATGAGAAGGTCTAGTTCTTTACAGTAATCGGCATTTGTTTTTTTATATGCTGTTGCAGTCCCTAGAAATTTCAGGTTGCTGGAGGAACTTGAACGCGGAGAGAAGGGAATTGGAGATGGCAGTGTCAGCTACGGAATGGATGATGGAGATGATATTTACATGCGCTCTTGGACTGGTACAATAATTGGACCTCATAATGTAAGCTTCTTTCTCTCAAGTCTCCTATCTTTTAATATGATGTTTGGAAATTTTATTGCCCTGTTGAATACTGCAAACAATTTTTTTTCTATATATATGAATCTTAGACTTTCGATTTGCCCCTCCAGTTTCCTCATCTTCTGCAGCTTATAAAGTCAAAATCTGAAGAAATTTTTTTTTTTAATGCTTGAGAAGTTCATATTTGGAATTCCTTAGGATTAAGAGCTTGATAAGGCACTGTTTGCCATTCTTTTTACAAGTGTCTTTATTCTAACGTGTGGCTATGTTGCAGACTGTTCATGAAGGTCGTATTTATCAGTTGAAACTCTTCTGTGACAAAGACTATCCAGAGAAACCTCCTGGTGTTCGTTTCCACACTCGGGTGAATATGACTTGTGTTAATCCCGAGTCTGGAGTGGTGAGTTTTTCTCCCCAGATATTTAGAAAAACCTAGTATAATCAACAATGTCTAAATGTATAGAGGGTAGGTAGCATTGGTATACTGATAGAGAAATGGGATATGTACAGGTTGAACCGAGGAAGTTCGGAATGCTGTCGAATTGGCAGAGGGAGTTCACAATGGAGGACATACTGACCCAGCTGAGGAAAGAAATGGCTGCCTCTCACAACCGAAAGCTGGTGCAGCCACCGGAAGGGACGTATTTCTAGCCACCGTTGTTATTAGCTGTGATTGTATCCAATTTCAAATCTTTATGCTATGTTTTGAGTACATATTTATGCCTAATCTTGACCATGCAATAGCAAGCAATGGAAGGGAAATATAAGACTGGCATGTTTCAACTTTTTTCACTTGTGGAGTGGGCTTGCTCTTGCACTGGCTTATGACTCTTTTTGCCCTTTCTTTCTAATGTATGTCAGTATGTGGCTAAAAACTTATCCAATTCTCTCTTTTGCAATCTGCCTTCCACAAGTCTTGCTTATTTGCATGCACTGGTTCCTTGCTAGTTGTCTGTTTGGCTAACATCAATTAACATTTTACTTATGTGAGATTGTTTGTATAAAGTGTCTATAAACACTTTTATCTGCCGAACACAAAATGACTTTCATATTGCATAGGTTGTGGTTATGAGTGTGGTTAGTGTTGTGGTTTTGAATGGAAGAAGATTAATGATATCTTGTGAAAGGAGATATTTGAATTGTTGTTTTCAAATCCCAAAAACCACAACTCCAAATCCCTAAAATCTCATACTAACACTCTTTGATATGAGATTTTAATCAAATCCTAAAAGCAACTACTCTCATACTAAACACACTTTAGTTTATCATGGAGGCATCAAAATTAGGTTTTTGGTAATTTTCCAGATGGAGGCATCAAAATTAGGTTTTTGGTAATCTTCCAAATTTGTCTAAATATTGGAAGTTACCAAAATTTGTAGATTTTTCACGATTTATAAAGTGTTTGTGCACGTTGGATGACATTTCGGGTGGGAAGATTGGGCCAAATTTGGGCGGGCTTGGTTCCTGAATATGGACAAGTTGGATAAAAGAAGTCATTTTTAAGATTTGATTAACTGTTGATACCTATGTGATTAAGAATTCGGTTTCTCTAACATAATAGGGCGGACACAAATCTTGATCACGACTTTATTCAGGCGGGATTTCATCCAAAATCCATCCTGACCCATACCCGTCGGAATTTCATAAAAATTGCAATCCTGTTTCGAACTTGTTATACCAAAAAAATATTTGAGACGGAATACCAGTTTCTCTTTTTCATCCTGCTAGACCCGTCATGCCCCGTATGTGCTAAAAAAATTATTTGAAATTTAATTAAATTGAACTCTTAATCACACAACATTAGTTATATATTTTTTTTTAAAAAAAATTCTACATTCCCAAATTGACAGATAGAAAAATGTTCCTAATATATATATATATATATATATATATATATATATATATATATATATATATATATATATATATATATATATATATATATATATATATATAATTTGTTACGGTTTGAATTTTTTAGAAACAATTTGGTTTACTAGGCTTTTTCTAGTTTTGTGTTTAGTAAATGTACCCCTTGATAGAAGAGTGTGTAGAGTTTGAGAATAAATACAAAAGGTTTGGGTATATTTACTTAATTGAAACATTAAAAAGCCTCGTTAATACTCTAATTTTTCAAAAAGGTCTAGTGACCAAAATTGCCCAATTTTTTATTATGGATGTTTAAACAAAATTTAATAATATTTTTGATGTTTAAACAAAAACTAATTATATTTTGAGGTCATTATGTAATTCTTTATTATGAATTATTGGAAAACTTAATATTCATTTTAAATATGATACACACCAATATTTTTGTGTGTAAATCGATAAATTTAAACACTATAAACAATTATACAATTATAGATCAAGCGAGATTAACATTGTCTCTTCCCGTCCCAGTCTCAATCAAAATATGACCCGCCAAGATTCATCTGAAAAACACAAGGTCCGTCCCGATCTCGTGCCTTGTATAATAGTCGGGACGGGATGTAGGATGAAACTAACTCGTCCCATCCTGTTCCATCCCCGGCCCTATAACATAACAACTAACACATGACATAAATCGCTTTAAATTTATACAAAATCATACTAAATGTAGATTTAAAGCGATTATGTATAATTTGTTATATACTATAAATTTAAAGCGATTTATGTCATGTGTTAGTTTTTTTTTTAAGTTTAATTAAACTATAGTCTACTACCAATACCATGAACAAAATTATTAGGGACCGATTGTTTTGTTATTTTATTAGATCTAGTAATATTATTTTATTAATAAAACTTAAAAAACAAATTACATAAACTACGGATACTAAACTAATGTAAAGTTAAAAATTAACCAAATTAGGGATGTGCAACCAATACAGCTTGGAGGACTAAAATTATCAGAAAGCCGGACTGTCACCGAACCGAAAACCGGTTTCAAACCGGTTTTGGACGGAATTTTCATACATGACAGACTCATTGAAATTTTCACGTATGACATAATCTAACAAAATAATGAATAATCTAACAAAATAATCCCGATAATCTATCGATACCACTTGGCCAATATGTGTGATATTTTTGCTAATATTTTTTGGTCTCATTTCCGTATCCTATTTGATATATTTAAACCGAAACTAATATTTGAAACGTTTAAATCTTATTAAAATTTTATAAAAAATAATTAACCAAAGTAACCAATTATTAGACGCCGACCAATCACAATTTTTTTTAATAAGATTAATCTTCATGAACCCTAAATTTTGTCATTTCGTGCATTACTAATTGACTTTAAAAAAAAATTCCTCAAAAAATGGAACACCAACGGGAAAGAGACTTTTCATTGAAAACTATAAATAAAAAAAATTATATTCGCTTGGTAGTTTGAATTCACCGAAAATTAAGTAATAAATGACATGATAGAAACGTAATTAAGTGATAATTAAATGTACTCCCTTTGATATGTATAAATTACAGATTTGAGGAATTAAATGAAGGGCCAAAACTGCACAAATTGGCCCCTCTTTTTAGTTGAGGATCGTGATCAAATTGACAAATGAATGAGATCACATGGGGGGGTTAAACACACTATTGACAACTACTCTTACCCAACAAACAAAAATCAACAATCTTTAAGGCTTTTCATCGCCGCCGTGGGATCCGCCTGGTTCTCCGGCGACATGACGGCTTTCCAAATCTCAGAGAAGGCACGAATGATGACGTCATGATGACATGGTGCGTTGAGTCTAAGAAAGCAAGCGAGAAGCTCTTGAAGATCGCGTCTTTGGAAGATTTCTTTCTCGAAGATCATTTGAAGCATTGAGTGTTTGAAATCGAGGTAAGGATCGTTCGAGTCTTTGACGACGGCGAATGTTTCTCCGAGCTTTGAGGAGGAAATCGGATTCGGGTAACCGTGAGTTGGGTCTCGGGAGGGAAGCGGGTCGGATTCTGGGTCAAGATCGGAAGAGTGATCGTTGATGGAATTGCATACGCCGTCGCCGTCGTGGGTGGTGGTGGTGGAAGAGGAGGGATCGGTGGATGAGGGTGGTTGGGGTTGAGGTTTGGGGAGAGGATGGTGGACGTCGGGGAGTTTGCGGTGGCGACTACCGCAGCCGCCGCAGCCGAGGGTGGCGGACGTGGTGGCGATGAGGCTTTTAAGAAGGGTTTTGGGTTTTTTGTTGGTAGGAGGCATTTTTGTTGGGAGTGTAAATGAGGAAGTGAGATTAATTGCTCGATAGGTAGGTCTATATAGGTGGGTCTCTTCACGATTATCTCTATTATTATTATTATTTATTTATTTATTTAAACAAGTGGGAAGGAGAGTCAGTGGTATTCGGCGCATCTAATTAGGGTTGTAATGGTTGTAATATGAGACAAGCTACTCGGGCTCGGCTCGAGCTCGTTCATTTTCTAAACGAACCAAGCTTGAAAACATTTGAAAGCTCGTATAATTTTTAGGCTCGGCTTGGGCTCGGCTCGTTTATAAACAAGCTCGGCCGAGCTTGAGCATGTCAAAGCTCGGCTCGTTCGGGTAAAGCTCGGCTCGTTCGGCTAAAATAACACTATATGAGCATTATTTTAGCCGAGCTACTCGGACTCGGCTCGGGCTCGGCTTGTCAAAAGTTCGGCTCGAGCTCGTTCACTTTCTAAACGAGCCAAGCTTGAGCACGTTTTAAAGCTCGTATAAATTTTAGGATCGGCTCGTTTATATGACCCATTTTAAGTAAACCATGTAGATATTAATAAATAAAGGTATAAATATATATTGAGAATATACATTTTTTATTCCGTTTTATTTGCATTAGACATGATCAAACGGATACTTAATGTAAATCTCAAATAACTTGTACGCCTCCTTTATATGCATTTTGACAACACACATATATGCATTAATAACGCAAATGATTGATAGCTTGGTGTAGAAAAATTCTAGATTCTAAACTATTGTCTTCAACCTAACCTTGAAAATGATCTTTTTACTATTGTATACAAGTGATGATTACTAATGTGCAAGTTTAACACATAAGGCCCGTATGGTACGACTTATAGGAAACGAGGAATCGATTTTGTGATCTCTCAGACCGGTTTATGTATTTAGGTTGAGCGATTCCAATATATTTCATTCCTTGATTTATGAATACTAATTGAATTTGATCATTCCACGTTAATTTCGATTTCTTATTCCAACCCGATTCTTACACGCATACAAAATAAGCCATAAGAAATTTTGTCTCTAAAAATTGGGAGTCGCAAAAATCCAACACCCGCCAACCGTTTCGAAACTAACTCGTGTATGTATGCTCGGACGTGAAAAATCGTCCATGGTATATTAACCTAAGTAGAGGTTTAGACAAACTTGAAGGGTAATACATGTAAATGTGATGAAGCTTGTTGTATGAGAATGGTGGGATAGGAGTCCTTATCTTGTGGGTCAGAAGTCGTGAAGGGAAAGGGAAGATGATGAGACAAAGGGACCCCATTCTTTGTTCAACTTTGAGCCTTGCTTCATTGCTTGCATGTGCCACCATATTACACTTATAAATAGGGTAGCCCATCTTACAAGCTAAATCATACCATTCGGCTCAATAAATTGGTGACCATGGCACGACTCGACACGAACTCATCTACCTATTATTGTATTTGACTTAAATGAATTTGGACCATTTTTGTTTGTTGCAAAATATGTTACTATATATATAAGTTTGAAACATCTTATATAGTACTTTAGATTGTGTATACATGGTAGTGTTAGGATTCGGTCAAACGGTTTGCGAACAAGCGGTCCTCTTCATCTTACGAGTACGATTTAGGTTTGTGGGTGAAATAACTGAAACCGCAATTTGAATTGTCGGTTTATAAACCTAAACTTCTGGATCACCCTTGTATATAACTTTGTTAAAAAAATATAGCCTAACTCGAGAGATTTTAAGCATTTACCCAATAAATCGTCGGTTTATATATAACCCTAGGTTGGCATTTCGAACTATCAGATTATAATCCTAAACCATCAGTTCGAACCAACATGCGCGAAGTTTTCCCTACGTGTAAATAGCTAAATTGGTAATTCGAAAAACCGCCATTTTGGCTAAACTTAAGTTTATCCAGTTAAGATTTGTTGGAGATAATAAAGTCCAACATCGAAAGATGGGGCCACTCCGAGCCTGGTATATAAGGTCGGTGGACTACTCCTCTTATTGCCAATTGGTTTTAGGATGGAACCCCGCCGGGTTTATGTGTTGGGCTTGGGCCTAACGCGCATGTGCGCTCGTATGCACACGACCCCCGCTCAACCGGTCCGTCAGTATCGGACTTTGACAAGATTCCAAAATATTATATCAAGGATTGTTACTCTCGTCGTCCAATATATTTTATCATTAGGGTTTCTATCTTTTATATAATATTAACTTATTTAAACTCACGTTGATTATTGTAATCGGTATCACACAATATAGTGTAAAATTCTAACATAATAGTACCATCATACGTAGTCACAAATTCACGACAAAATGGATAATCAATTTCCAACTTATACTTCTCTTAATTATTTCATATATGTATTGTATGAATGTGTATGGTAGACCTCACTTTAATGTCATTATTAGGACTTGGATTAGGTGATCTATGAATGAACACCATGCATGTGACCTTTGCTCTAAGCCGTAAGGTATAGATGCCTTTTAGGATAAGATTCTTCCCTCTATTTTATTATATCATTGGAATACATTATATATTATCAAGTACTTTATTAGGCCTCAAGTTTACGATCGAAATTAGCATAAGAGTTTTGACTTTAAGACCCATTTGTATAGTTTTATACCACGTAACTTATCACAGGTATAGTCAATTCGATCGTCGTGATCGGACTCTGTTATAGATTTATGACGACATTCTCAGTAACTTTGAAATATGAAAAACATCTCACATTTAAAGTTGAAAAATTCCGAGTATAATATATAAAATTCACGTGTTACTACATCTATTATCAATTAGGTTTAAGATTGAACCGCACTATATCTATTTGTGTTGAATTTATGTTTGACGCACATGTACACTTGTATACACGCGATATGATTTTGATCTGCATTCCAATGGACTTTAACATCTAGAGCTTGATCAACCATTTTACACCAAATAGACGAGATATGCCCATGTAATTATATCCGACAAATATTATTCTCATCTTTACAAATTTTACTTTATGGTGTCGGATAGGTCTTTTTTAATTATATGATTATGAAACGGGTGGATTCGATTCAGACGACAATGGAACGGGCGGAGGTGGATGTCCTTAATCGCCACTCACCGCATCCAACAGCCCGCCAAAAATCTCATCGGCATCTAACGGATGAAGCAAGTTCAATTATTAAAAAACTTTTGTTCTCACTAAAAAGTGTTGGAGAGGTAGTTGTTGCTATTGGGAGGTAATTAAGGGTGGATTTGCTTAATAAAACAAGATTATAGATTTTGGTAGATTTTTAGTTACTTAGCTCAAATTTTTTAGGTTTTTGTTTGGGGAGATCTTATAAAATTTTGAACAATAGTTTTTGTTGGGTAGAATTAAGGAATTTTTGGTTCAAATTCTGATCTTGAATTTAGACTCCTAAGATGAAAACTAGGTTTGATTAGGGTTATTATACGAGCCGAATTATTTAGGTTTTATCTGAACTAGTTAAATATATATATTTAAACTTGGTAGACTATTTGAAACTAGTTTTTTCACAATTAATAAACCCTTAATCAGCTCTCAAAACTAACCATGAACTCTTCGATGCCAATGTGGCCGACGGCGGCGGAAACAAAAAAAAAAAAAGGTCATAATCCAAAAAAAAAAACAAGAATAAAATTAACTTAAAAGAAACAATTTTTAGTTCCTAGAAAAGATCCTGGAATCCATAACAAACAAGAATTTAAAAAAAATCCATCGAAGATTGCATCAACGATTGAAATCATAATTAATCAATACTTGATTAATATCAACACAATTCCGAATCAACAACCTTCGACATCACATCCATGGCGTAATACCGTAAACCCTAAACCCTAAAACCTAAAATTAACCTAATTCGTATGTTAATCCGCAAGACAGTTAGACAACATACTTACAGAAGCTTCAATCATGACAGCAATTCGTCAACCAAGAACTCTATCACGTGCACGCCGCAATAGCCACCAGAAAAGCGCCACAGAGATATCCAAGCGTTTGACCAAAGCATCACAGAATTCACAATGAGTCATGCGACGACGTCGTTTCATGGGTTTCTTGGAATAAAGAAGAGCCATCAAGTCAGCTTCTTTGATACCCATGTTGGTT
Source organism: Fagopyrum esculentum (assembly GCA_033239045.1). Taxonomy (NCBI): domain Eukaryota; kingdom Viridiplantae; phylum Streptophyta; class Magnoliopsida; order Caryophyllales; family Polygonaceae; genus Fagopyrum; species Fagopyrum esculentum. The sequence goes on along the minus strand of BSUD01000008.1, from coordinate 133,699,386 downwards.
TCGATAGCAGGCGGAGGTTTTAACGACGCGTTTTTCCACCAGGGAGTCGCTTTCCGAGAGCACGGCAAGATTTCTTTGAAAGAAGTGTAACTAACCAATGATTGAGGTTGACTTTCTTCGTCCGAGGTTTGACTGGCGATGCTGCTGCTGGGCGTTATTTTGACGGACTTTGAGAGTAGGATCACCATTGTTGTTGGAGAGTAGAGTTTTGCGGTGGGAAAGTATGATTTCAAAGGCTGAGATATAGCTTTTATAAGTAATGAGATAGAAGATTCACGAGTTTATCAGCAGTGGATTCATGTTTTTTTATTATGTAAAAAGATAAATAAAGAGTAGAATTATGATATCGTGATTTACAGAAGATTCTTGTTGGAAATTTGCGAGAAAAACAGTTACTGTGTTGATTGAAAATATTTCTGAGAATATATTAAGTTGAAAGTAAATCTTTGTTACAATATTTTTTTTTTGATATATTTTTATAAGATCTCAACTAGTTAGTAACATGATAATATCCTAATTATATTTTTTTAATCTTAAAATAGATAACTATATGCCTTTTTTTTCTTGAAGGAAGATAATTATATGCCTTGAAATTGTTCTATTCAATTTTATAAGTAAATAACTTAATTAAATCACCACGTAACTTAGTTTATAGGCATGCCCCGCCCGCAAATCTTAAGTGTACGATCATAAACCCTTAACGCAAGATCGAATTTTGTCTCATAATACGATCGAGGTTGTGTGCACGATTTTACACTTTTTATAAAAGTCGATGAATTGTGCATGCTCAAGCACCACCCTTTTCTAAAAACAATTGGATGATACAACTCGTGCACATATGATGCACGATTTTGTAACATGATACTATTCATATATATATATATATATATAGAGGGTGTGGTTCCCATGAGAACACCCCTAACATGAGAACAATCATACACCGTTGGATGTGAGTATTAAGGGTTGAGATTTAAAGTAGATATCAAAATAATAATAACTACGAATAATCCACTCAACCAACAATAACTACGAATAATACATTAAACGATATGGCACATTCGTAACAAAACTAATAATAATTACGAATCTGTTCTCATGTTCTCACGTTAGGGGTGTTCTCATAAGATCTATACTCTATATATAGGGTCGGTTCCCATGAGAACACCCCTAACGTGAGAACATGAGAACAATCATACACCGTTGGATGTGAGTATTAAGGGTTGAGATTTACTGTATATATATACATTATATTTATTTTCTTCAACTTCTCTTCCAAAATATATCTCTTAAAGGCTGACCGTCATAGCTTAATAAAATACGTTTATGAAAACTTGTGCATTTCGGCAGAGATTTAACACAGATCTAACGAACATCAACTTCACAATAGATAAACAATTACTCTAACGCTTCAAAATTCTACATGGATATATGCCTTGACTAATAACTATCTTAACAGCTAAAACATAACAGACCTCTTCCATGAATCCAACCTCTGAACAGCAAACTCTTTTGACATGAAGAGAAGTAGAGAACAACTGGCAAGCTCCAACAATGCAGCCTATCCTCATCCTGGAGCACAAGCTACGTGCACTCGAAGCAGAGCAGTTGAATTTCGGCCCCTGGCTAGAGGGGCATCTCAATATCATCTAACTAAAGACCTGAATGAAATTCGCAAAAAATAGCATACATCTCTAACTACCTGAGTAACTTGTTTATTCACTACAAGCCAATGTTTCGTGTTATCACGCACAAGGAATGAAAAGACGCCTCCGGCTTGCTAGTACTTTTCAGGCAATGGATCAATTTGGATCCAACTCGATCACGAGACATGGTTATGACTTATGCCACATATGGAGGCTGGGTAGTGTCTATGGGTTCTAATCAGGATTGATCATTCCTCCATTGATCACCAAGAAAATGTCAATGTCCTGTAGTGTTAGTATGTGGTGCTTCAGCTGCAGAAGATGGCGGACTTTGTGGTTGTGGGGAGCTGACACCAGCTAGGGTGTAGTCTTGTTCATTAACTGTTTCAAATTCGTTCCATGTAAGAGCTGATGTAGTCAAGGAAACAAGTTTGTGCTTCTAAGTTTTGGTTTATTTGTGTCCAATTGATGGTCAATTCTGAATATAACAACTCAAAAAGTTAGAAAGGATACTTTCTGTCCTCCACATGTCGGTAATGCTGAAGTCAGCGTCAGACTGCAGCCAGTAATCTGCTTCATTCTGCAGAAGAAGACATGAACAATGTCAGAAGACAAAATCACAAGACTCCCCAAACTCCAGCAAAATCCACTTACAATATGATAAGTAAAACCTATGTGAACTTACATCAACATCAGGAACAATCTTCAAGATGCCACTTACGAAGTCCTGAGAAGCATTAGCAACTGAACATTCTCTATCAGTTTCTTGCTCTTGCACAACAATTCCTTTCTCTCTATTCTCCATTGTAGTCATTGCTGTTGTATCATCGTTAGATACAAAATTTGTTGGGATGTTGGAAGCTGCCTCACCATTAATGTCCTCAAACTTCTCTTCAAACTGACTGTACATAAATTATGAGATAACATAGACATTAAACATGCTGCTGAGTTATAAGATTCAAAGTAAAAAATAAGCAAGAAGTGTAAATATCGCTTGGCTTACACAATTTGGCCTTACACAAAAAAATCTCCTAAAAATGTATCAAGTTTTCCATCTTATTAACATGGGACGATATATTTTCTGCTCATTTTCTTAATTCCCTCTCTTGATATTGTTTTCTATGTTTCTATATTTTGGTACTAAAAATTTCTTCAGTGATTTTGTTTTGTATGTGACAAACAAATTATCGTTTCAACAAGCTAAATGCATTAAACATCACAAACGTGCACCTCTCTAACACGAAAAATAAAAAACCCTGACAAGGTACCAGGTAGATGTCTTTATATTAGCATATTAGTATTGCACTGACAGGACAGGAAAACAATGTTTTGTTCTCCACAGCAATCTAAAAGAATGCATACAACCTCACAAGATAGACGTCTACACGGCCCATGGTGCTTCGAAGGACCATTCTGTATCTCCGTCGGGGATAGTCAGCCTAAGCAGCAAAGTTGTCAACATAAATTGAGAGAAAATAAGTAGAGGCTAAAAAATACAGGCTCAACAAATGTGTTTCAGTATCCCAGGTCGAACTTGCCTCATCAGGATCTGGAACCTCCAAGGTAGTCCCATGTGGAGCTTTAACTGCTATCAAGGTCTCATTCTGAGATAAGAGAATCAATAACAGTTGGTGATGAAAGTTAGCCAGGAAAGCATAAGAATCACCAGCTAGAAGGGTTTATCATGAAGATCAGATACAAAAACTTAAGAGAAGACCAAACCAGAAAGCAGGGTATGCCCTTAATATCTTCCTCTGTCACAAACAGCCACCTAAAGAGTGTCACGAAAAACAATGAAGAAATTATCAACAAATGAAGAATAGCTATATTATACTGATGCAGAAAAGTTAAATAAAACAGATTCCCACTTCTGATTGTCTTCATCTTCGCTCAAATCCCTTAATCTTTCTTGCATGACTCTGCACAAGTAAAACTAATATCTCAGATTAGATAGTCAGGAAAAACTGTAGCAGCATTATCCCAATATGTCACCTTATCTGTTCATCCAATCTACGCTCCTCCATGGAAAGATTCTCTACTTCTGCCTGTAATAGATAAGAATATAAGCATCTAGAAAAAATACAAGTAAAATTAAGACCCCCTTTTCTCATAGTTTGGGCTTAATCAGGGTATGATGCAGATCTACATAGCAGAAGTCGTGAATTCCTAATCATGAAAATTGTGAGATAGTTGATATAGTCTGTTATCTGTTTTCCAATCATGACAAAAAAGTTTGCATTTGACTCAAAGAAGACTTATCAAAGATTTTCAGTATTACTCTCAATAGATATAACTTCTAGTGTCTTATCAGACTCAGCAAGATGTACCAATTTTTTTCATTAAACAATTTACACATTGAATACCAGAATATGCCAAAAAGGAAAAGAAAGAGTTTAAGCACAATGCTCGAATTCAAATGCATTAATACCAGTGAAAAAACATAATGACCCCAAAATACAATAGAAACTGATCTTTCAAAATATACTTACCTGTAAGATAACGACACTATCATCCACTTCTCCTGGCCTTGCAACATCAAGCCCTCTGATTAATCATCAAGAAGTCATTGAGTATTTCGTCAATTAGAAATGACTTAAAATAAATAATCGAAGGGAGTTGCAAATTGCTTTATAGGAACAATGTATGAGAGTAGCAGTTCAAATTTCATAATGGCATATACTATATACACATACTTCCACTGAATCCTATTTTTAACTTTCTTCTCTATCAGGCCAATCCCTTCTAGAACATTTGTGATGTCATAAATCCGCCTCTTCTGCACCTGGACTCGAAGACAAAAACATTCAATTAAGAGTGCATTCGTATATAGCATTTCAAGAAGGAAAAAAAAAAAAGGTAAAACAATCACCTCTAAAGTATCAGCAGCTTTGTTTAAATCAAGCATACCATCTTCAGCATGCTTTATCAAGTTAATGAACTTCTTTGTCAGTATACCTGGTTAGGCCATATACCAACAAGGGAAATTATACTTCTTGTTATAAGATATTTGAATAGCACTTGAAGTAGACTATTAGATATGGTAACATAACAATTGGAAAGGCAAGTAATTACTAAGGCAGCTATCATAACGAAGGGAAAGTTATATCCTTATAAGATGTAAAATAAATAGAACTTCAAGAAAATATTAGAAATGGTAAGATTACAGTTGGAAAGGAATGCAATTACCAAGGGAGCTATCATAGCGACAAGGACCAGCCGGAGTAAGATTATTAGGTGTAGATCCTGCAAAGTGATGAATTGCTAAATTGCGCATGAAAAACACTTCATCTCATATCTTCGAGAATACAGTTTATAAGATGTAAATTTTGTAGACTCGAATGAGCCAGCATTCACTTCTACACTGCTCACCGACATCAGACATTGGGGTTTGAGGTTCGGATTTAGTGGCTTTTGAAACCCTTGGCACCCGTTGTCCTTTACGTCCTCTAGCTGGTGTTAGAAGAGGACTGTTGATCACTTCTGTATATCCTGCTTGTGAAGCCCTTTCGGTTGATTCAGGATCATGTTTGGTCGTTTCACTCTTTCGCTTCGTTGGCTGGTATAACATGGCAAGGTTTTGAATCTATAGTCAGTAGAAGGCAGGCACATCGTAACAAAGCTAGTGTAAGATCAATAAAAAGACATGAAACCGAACTAAACACAAAATTTTAGACCAACAGAAATAAATCAAGTCTTAAAAATGACATATCAAGAATCATGCACACCAAACACCAAATTGTTTCTTGAATCAACATTACCTCACCTCAACCCCGCCTAAAACCTAAAAGACGGTATCGGTATGAAATTAAACACTAAAAGTAGATACTCGCAAACCATCGTCAAATCCAAGTGTTCATCAAACAAAAAGGATTACTTAAAATGAAACAGAAATCCGGAAACCAAGTTCAATTAACACATTTAAAGATAAACTCACCGGAGTTTTAACAACGATAGCGCCTGCGAGCTCAGGCGAGCGACGGTTGACAGAGGTTGGAGAACAGAAACGATGATAGTCCACCGGAGACGCAAACGGCGGCTTCATTGACGAGAAAGGGAGCTGACGCTTAGGAGGGGGTCTTTCAGGCGGTTGTTGCAGGTGCTGTTGCTGATTGGTATCACTAGAGTTCGACATCTTAGTATAAATCCTCCGGAAACTTCTCAAAACAAGTGAAATTGAACCGATCTTTGAGCTACGGGATAACTGCGAGGGTTTGAGGAATCAAGAGGGTTTTTGGGGGTTCGTGGAGAGAGAAAGAGGGGAAATTCGTTGAAGTCAGAGGTTGTGGAGAAAGGAAGAGTAGCGGGGAGAAGTGGCGATCTGGTAGCAGATGTGGTGGCGGATAAAGCTGCCGGTGGTGGTGGATTGGTGGTGGTGTCCGGCAACGGAAAGCGGAGAGGAAGAGGGGAAGAAAACGAGGGAACGAGGGAATTTTGGTTGTGGAGGGAACTGGGAGGCACTCACGAATGCCTACTTAATTTAATTTTCCTTTTTGTAAAATAAAAGTAATAATATAGCGGAAAATTCTAAACCATCGTTTTCAAATATTATATATATTTTTCAGGGGTAAAAAATTCTGCATTTTTCATTTTACTTTTTGAATTTTTTTTTTTTAAATTAGAGTAGTAATTAAGTTTTTTAATATTTTAATTAAATAAATATATCACAATCTTTTATATTTATCTCAAACTCTACCCACCCTTTTTAAAAAAGTACATTTACAAACACAAAAATAGAAAAAGTCTAGTAAACCAAATTGTTCCATTTTTTTACGCAGCAAAATTAGGTGATAAGTATATTTACGATTTATAAGATTTTGGAAATTTTATTTAGTATAATGGTTTTTGGCATTTATCTTAGTTAAATGACAGTTTACTAAATTACTAATATAAGTTCTGTAAACTGAAATTTTTAAATTAAATTTGGTTGTATATATATTATTTTAAAATTCAGTTATTGACTTGTTTTAATGTTGTTTGAAACATTAAAAAAAAAAGTTTAATAAATGTAGGGTGAAGAAAATTGATAATACAAGCAGACGAAAATTATGGTAATTGGATAAAATTTGCCCAACCTACTTTCAAAAAGAAAATGATAGGGAAGTAAGATACTCCTAAAATGATAGAAAAAAATATTGACATATTTATTGTGAGATTTGTAAATAGATATGGAAATCTTTAATTTATTAGTAATTATGTAAGAATTATATTCTTATAAATATCATCTTATTGATCTGATTATTACATGAATTGAGGAAGAAATATATACATAATACATTACAACGGTAACTTAGCTATAAGGAAAGGGAAGATATTCTATATGAACTTAATAGGGTAACCAGCATAACTAGAAGATATATCATTTCCTTTAACACTCCCCCTCAAGTTGGAGCATGATTCTTGCTAATGTCCAACTTGCCCAAAATATAGTGAAAAGGATTATGACCAAGGGCTTTGGTGAAGATATCCGCTAATTGGTTGTTGGATCTGATGTGGCGAGTACGGATAGTCTTGTTTTGCACTTCATCACGGACGACGTGACAATCAATCTCTATGTGTTTTGTTCGTTCATGGAAGACCGGGTTGGATGCGATGTGAATAGCCGCTTGATTGTCACACCATAAGTTTATTGGTTGGTCATGTGGTACATCCAAGGAGAGAAGTAGAGATTTGATCCACTTTACTTCACAAGTTGTTGATGCCATGGCCCGGTATTCGGCTTCGGCGGAAGATCTTGACACCGTGTTTTGTTTCTTAGACTTCCATGAGACCGGAGACTCGCCAATAAAAACAATAAAACCCGTTATAGACCGACGGGTGATCGGACATGAAGCATAGTCCGAGTCACAATAAGCATTTATTTGTAAAGGTGACGAGTTTGGAAAGAATATACCTTGCCCTGGATTAGCCTTGATATATCGTAACACACGGAGAGCTGCGTTCCAGTGTTGGACCGAAGGGGTTTGCATGAATTGCGACAACACATGCACCGAGTACGTAAGATCCGGACGCGTAATTGTTAAATAAATAAGCCGACCTACCAAGCGTCCGTAGCGTTCTGGATCGTCGAAGTCGTTTGAATGATCCTTGGGTAGCTTGTAGCCTGGTTCGATTGGGAAGGATGTAGGGCGAGATCCGAGTGTGCCTGTCTCGGTTAAGATATCCATAGCATATTTTCTTTGAGATAAAACGATACCTTGCGGAGTATGAGTTACTTCTATGCCTAGGAAAAAACGGAGCCTTCCAAGGTCTTTCATTGAAAAACATTTTCGAAGATAGTTTTTAAAACGCAGAATGTGTTTTGTATTGTTACCTGTTATTATAAGATCGTCGACATAGATAAGTATGTAAATATGAATACCTGGACGCCTGAAGGTAAATAGAGAGTAATCTGCGCGAGATTGAACAAATCCGGCTCTAAAGAGTGCTTGACTCAACTTGTGAAACCAGTTGCGTGGGGACTGTTTGAGACCGTAGATAGATTTACGCAGTTTACAGACCTTCGTGGAGTCCGAGATGGAAAACCCGGGAGGTACTTTCATATACACATCGTCGAGTAGATCGCCGTGAAGAAAGGCGTTGTGAACATCCATCTGATGCAACTCCCATTTACGACACGAGGCTACTGCAATAAAGAGTTTGACAGAAACCAATTTAGCCACCGGAGCAAATGTATCGGTATAGTCGATACCTGGTTGTTGGCGGTTTCCCAGCGCGACGAGTCTTGCTTTGTGACGTTCGACAGACCCATCCGCTTGGAGCTTTGTTTTGAACACCCACCGACAACCAATTGCTTTCTTTCCTGGAGGGAGAGTTGAAAGCACCCATGTATTGTTGTTTTGGAGCGCATCGATTTCTTTGCGCATTGCCTCTCTCCATTCCGATTTAGTGACAGCTTGTTTGTATGTTGTGGGATCTTTCAAACCTTTCAAGACATTTATGTAGCCCTCATATGACGAAGAGAGATTAGTAAAAGGAGAATGAGTTGGAATTGGGTAAAACTTCTTACCTGATGCTGTCGGAGAGGGTGAACTCGGATACGATTGACGTGGTAAAAGAGACCCACAAAAATAGTCTTTTAGTTTAGTATTAGGTATGACAGATCGACTGCTCCTGCGTAAGGGAAGAGATGAATGTTGGGAAGGAGATGAATCGGGGCTGCCCAATGATCTGTTAAGAAGGGACGGTGAATCGGATTCGATATGGGTAGAGGATTGGCCGTCCGAAATTAAAGGCAATGAAGAGGATTCAACTTCCTTATTTGGTGTAGAGATGACCGACAGATCTGCTGAATTAGGAGAAATAAATGAGGTTGATCTTGTATCCAAATTAGAAGAAGTTACAGGAAGCGAAGAATCTGTGATGTCATCAAAAATGGAAGGAGATAAAATAGGAGAGGTTTTATTTGATTTGGAAGATTGAGTATGTTGTGCTGGCAAGGAAATAGAATCCCACTTAGTGACGTTAGTGTTTGAAAAAAAATCATTTATTTGGAAAGTAGAATTTTGTAAAGAAGAGGTATTTTCAATATTTGAAAAAGGGAATATATTTTCATAAAATTTAACATCCCGTGAAATAAACACATTATTATTTTCGATATCATAAAGACGCCACCCTTTTTGAGTGCCCGAATATCCAATAAATATGCATTTGCGTGATCGAGGTGAAAATTTATCGGAATTTTTAGGTAAAATAGAAGCATACGAAAGACATCCGAAAATTCTTAAATATTGGTAATCGGGTTGTTTCTTAAAAAATAATTCAAACGGAGATTTTTTATCAAGGACTTGAGATGGAGTACGATTGATAAGATAGCAAGCCGTTAAGACTGCGTGTCCCCAAAAACGAATTGGTAAACAGGATTGAAATAATAAAGCACGTGCTACATTAAGTAAGTGACGATGCTTACGTTCAACTCTACCATTTTGTTGTGGGGTATAAGTGCAAGACGTTTCATGAATTATTCCATTATCAAAGAAAAATTGTTTTAATTTGAGAAATTCCAATCCGTTATCACTTCGAACACGTTTAATATTTTTATTAAATTGTGTTTGAATCATTTTAACGAATTGAGTGAAAATATAAGCAACTTCTGTTTTTGTCTTTAGAAGAAAAACCCAAGTTATTCTCGAGTAGTCGTCTACAATAGTTAGAAAATAGGTCGCACCACACATAGTTGGAAAACGATATTGTCCCCATAAATCGCAATGAATAAGATCAAAAGACGATATTGAATGCGATGAACTTTTTGGAAAATATGATCGAGTGTGTTTGGCTCTATGACAAATATCACAAGGATGATTTTTAAAATAATTAGAAACATGTTTATTAATAACGAAATTTTCAATTTGAAATTCAAAAGCAGGATGTCCAAGTCTTTTATGCCAAAGTAGAGACTTATTATCCAATGGATCAACCCTAGTAGCCGCTGAAATTGAAAACGGAAAATTGTAGAATCGAAGCCAAAATACGCCATCCTTAGGTTCACCCGCTCCAATCAGCATCCGCGAAGTGAGGTCCTGGATAATACAAACTTTTGAAGTTAATGTTATTATGCAATTAAAATCATTAGTTAAGCAAGCCAATGAAATTAAGTTACATGTTAAACCTGGTACATACAAGACATTTGATAATTTAAAATAAGAACTCAAAAAAACATTTCCTGCTTGGTTCGCATTTTGTAATATACCATTAGGAAGTTTAATAGTATGCATTTTTGTTTTATTTAACGTATTAAACATCTCTATATTACCTGTCATGTGAAATGAAGCTCCACTATCTAAGATCCAACCATTTAAATCGTTACCTGACATAGATTCATTCGATGCCGCATGAAAGTCTTTGAATTTTTCAAATAGATCGGACCATTGTGAATCCGTAAGAGATGCGCCTATTGTGGATCGATCGTTTTCATTTAGACTTCCAGTGGCTGCTGAGGCCATTCCTGTTACTCGTGCAGCATGACTAGCACCCACTTGCAATTGCTTTTGTGATTTGTTTGCTCCAGAATTCACTTGAGGTGCAGATTTGACATTGGAACCGGATGCCGTATTCGATCCGCCTTTACCGTTGTTCCACCATTCGGGATAACCAACAATCTTGAAGCATTGTTCTTTGGTGTGTCCTGATTTATTACAATGAAAACAAATCAAGTGAGATTTATCTTGTTTACCTTGTTGATAACGAGAAGAACGAGCCGCCAAAGCCATTGCATCAATTCGGTTTTCGGTGTCTGTTGGAGTTATATGGGTACATTCTTCTTGTATAGCTAAGGAGTAGACTTTGTTTAACGAAGGTAAGCTTTCTTTAGAGATGATATGGGAGCGAAGTGTATGAAACGAGTCATCAAGTCCGATTAGAAACTGATGCACTCGTTCTTCGTCCCTTTCACCCGATAGAAGCTTGGAGCATGGCGCACACAACGTTTTTGACGATGGAAGAGCGGCCGCCAGTTCGTCCCAGAGCCGTCGCAGTCTACCGAAGTAGATGGAGACTGTTTGCCCTTGTTGGCGACACTGACTAATATCAGCTCTTAATTTGAGGATCCTTGGACCATTGCCAACCGAATACCTTTGTTCTAGTTCGAGCCATAGGTCTCTCGCTGAATCCAGATTGGACACGGTAGATCGAACGGAATCATCAGTTGTCTGGAGGATCCAGCCTACTACCATTGAGTTTACTGGACCCCAATGTTGAAACTCGGAGGATGTTTCTTCAGGGCATTTGATCGATCCGTCAACAAAACCAAGCTTTCGCTTGGCTCGAAATGCATTGATGATATTTCTTTTCCACTCGGAAAAATTGTTTTCTCCTTTGAGGATCACCGAGATGAGAGAAATTCCGGGGTGATCCGAAGGATGCAAATAATAGGGGTTTGTGGTTTCAAGAGCGGCATTCGGTGCCATGCTCGAAGGTTTTGCGGAAATTTGATTATTGTGAAGGATCGGTTAATAGCCTGATACCATGTAAGAATTATATTCTTATGAATATCATCTTATTGATCTGATTATTACATGAATTGAGGAAAAAATATATACATAATACATTACAACGGTAACTTAGCTATAAGGAAAGGGAAGATATTCTATATGAACTTAATAGGGTAACCAGCATAACTAGAAGATATATCATTTCCTTTAACAAATTAGTTGATGGACAATATAAGATAGAGGCTATAAATTCATAATTATTTTTACATTATTTGTAAGATTTTTCAAATTTATATGATATTTTTAGGTAAAATACACATATTTTATCATGTATGATTTTCATAGATAATTATTAATAAATATAAATGAAGTTTACCGCAAAAGAACACCTGCTGTTGTAATCAATTCTTATAACAATAGAGATCAAATGTTTTTCTTATATCTTTTAGTGTTTGAATGATGTTTATCATGAGTCGAATTGTTACAGGTTCAATAACAACAAATAATAATATAACTTTAAATAATAATTTTATGAGTAAAATTATATTAGGTTTATACATTATAAAAAAAACTAATCAGTTAGTTTAGTCTTTATTTGACACTTTGTATTAATTGGTGAAATAATACAAGATAAAATACGTATCTTATCTTAACCCAAACAAACACACCACATAAACTTAAAAAAAAAAACACATAAAAATTACAAAATTCATGAAAATATTCGGAAATTACATTTAATGGAGACATAATAAGTTTAATATAAAATTCTATTAATACAAAAATAATCTTAAATATAAATAACAGAAACCATCTACTCCCTCGAAGCAAATTAAATTATTCACATATTAGATGCATATCGGCTATCGCAACTAATTTCCATATGTTTGCTTTATTTTATTTTAATAGACGAAAAATGAAAAGAGAGAAAGAAATGTGATGTTTTTGTGAAAGAAAAAGGTAAAGAGTAAAAGTGAAAGAGTGGTTTACCTCCACATTGCGCGCCTTTATTACAAAGGAACCACTCTGCATCCTTCTTCCCTGCACGTGCTCCACTAAACCTTATTAAATACAGTCAGATCCTCTAGAGCTTTATATGTAGCCTTTTTTATTACCTATTTCTGATTGGTCAATTTATTAATTTTAATTATTATTCTTAAATTAAAATTAAAAATTAAACTTATCAATAAAACCCTACAAAATATCTTTTATTTTTTAAACAATATACCAAATCTTATTCTCTCTTTTTCCCTCACGTTAATCTGATTCGCTATTCTTCTATTTTCTTCTGCTACTGGTTCCGCCATAGCCCCAACCCTTCATCCACCAGAGAAGATCGACCCGCTGTCTAGCCGAAAAGCCGCTGCAGATCGCGCATACAAATTAATCACTTCACGATGGATGATGTTGTCGACCTATTGGATCAGCTGCAGGGAGCTAATCGGAGGAATAGAATAATGTTATTGTATTAGATAACCAACAATTTTAGTTGAGTGTTTAGCATCAATTTAGATAAGAATTTCTATTTAAATCAATTTTAATGCCAAAAGTGCAAGTTTAACACTGTGAATGCAAGCTACCATGTAACCAGGTAAGTCTGCCATTGTGAGCTTTTGTCAATGTAGTAAGGTGCAAAGCTGAAAAATGAAGGGACGTCAAACCAGAGTTCTTGTAAGGAAGAATGTAACTAAGTATCATCTAATTGCTTGAAATACAGCTTAATTAACATCATCTTATTTCCGTAAAGGCATCTAATTGCTTGAAATGTAGCTTGAAATACAAAATTGGAATATAAGCTAACCTAATTACATAATTTAACCACTAAATAAATATGGTTCAATGTACAGTATCATCTAACCGCTCACTAACAATGATGAAAAAGAAATAGAGAGTAGGATCGGCGGCGGCTTTTCGGCTAGACAGCGGGTCAATCTTCTCTGGTGGACGAAGGGTTGGGGCTATGGCGGAACCAGTAGCAGAAGAAAATAGAAGAATAGGGAATCAGATTAACGTGAGGGAGAAAGAGAGAATAAGATTTGGTATATTGTTTAAAAAAATAAATGATATTTTGTAGGGTTTTATTAATAAGTTTAGTTTTTAATTTTAATTTAAGAATAATAATTAAAATTAATAAATTGACCAATCAGAAAGAGGCAATAGAGAACGCTACATATAAGGCTCTAGAGGATCCTGACTGTATTAAATAACCCTCCACTATTCGGCGCCATTCAGCCTTAATATGAATTTGGGCTTTCTAATGGGCCTATTATTGGGCCTTTTAGTGGGCTTTTTTCTCATATGATGGGCTAGGTTCCCCTGCTGATTACTTTCCAACTGACAATCGGGCTTTTTAGTTTCCAAAATCTCTTTCATTTTAAAATATTTTTTTTACCTCCAAACTTCTTAAGGAACTGATTTTAAAAATCACTTAAATTAATTTTTGTGTTTGTTTGCAAAAAAACGTATCGAGAGCAAATTCTAGAGAATGAGTGTTCGATTTATCTTTTTAAAATAAAGTTTTATGTCATTGAATTTATTATGGGCAGATTAGTATATCAATCATCGTTTTATGAAAGAATGTTTTTACCATATAAAAAAATATATTTTATAATCTTAATCAAGCATCGTGTTACAAGAATCGGATTAGGCTCTTCCTCATCCTATTCAGGGCCCGTTTGGTTTTAACTCCGGAATCGGAAACGGACTAGAAACGAATCGGTTATATACCTTTATTCATGAAAGTTTTTGGAATCATTCATTTTGGTTCGAAGTAATTGGAGTAGAGTTTAATTACTTTTTAACACCCTATATGGTAATAAAATGTGGGAAATCAAGTACATTTTGCCTTAAACCACAAGGAATGATTCAATACAATTTAATGAATAAGGATATAGATATGGATTAAATTCGTTTCCATTCCGTTTCCATTCCGTTTCCGTTTTCGGAATTGGAAACAAACGGGACCTCAGAGTGTTGATTTCAATCCAATTCTTACATCAGTACCAAACGAGCCACAAATAGTTTGATAATAAATACGCCCCCAAACAATACCCCAACTAAAATGGTAACGCTCATACGCGCGAGCAAACCTATTCATAGGGCATTTAAACTTTTTATGTTAGTCTTGAAGAAACCTCCAAATATGACCGAGTCAAACTCGGCCTTAGACTTGCTCACTTAAACAAGTTGACTAGTTGAGTACACACATTTTTAAGCTCGGCTTAGACGTGTTTCCTGTGTGTACTCAAATTCCTTGTCTTCGATTGTCCAACATGGGAGACGACGGCCACTCAAGGCGTTCGTGCTGACTACTGCTGCGTAGCGAGTAAAACTATTCTTAGTTCATCGGATAACTGATCAAATCTCACCTATTCATGCCTATAAGCTTTTGATTATCATCTAAAACTAGATAAGTTTCCTGCATATTGAAAGAAAGGATCAAGTACGAATGCAGCTTATACACAACAGAATGACATGAAACACAGCTGACAGCAGTATAACAACAAGAGATTTGAAAAAGGTTATCCTCTTCAACACCGTCCAAGCTTACTTGAATAAATGTCTCAGTTCAGGATCATTCATATCCAAGTCCAACCATCCATATAGACGCATGTACTCTACATAACGGTCAGGTGGTGTCAATGATGGAGGATTTCTAGGAGTAAAGTTTTGCATCATTTGAATGTCCCGATCAAGCCAATATAGAAGATGAGGATCCACAGGAGGCAAAATTTTCAAACGAACATCTTCCTTTGTGTCTTGCTTCGTGGCCTCCTGTTTCGCTGACTTGTTTCCCATGCTATTACAGTTCCTCTGAGCTCTGAAAGGGGCAAAAAGCTAATTCAAGACAGTAGAGTATAGGGGTCTGATTGGGAAAGATGTAGAGACCAAAATGATTCAATTTTGGACATACAACAAGCAGGATTACTTGACAGCTAAAGAAGATGACAGATGACAGTATGTTAGTAATGAAGAATCCAAACACCTTCTGCAAATTTAAAGCAAACGACACTGATCTAGTACATTGGCAGGGGTGAGCTTAATGTGGGAGCAAGAAGAAGCAGATCAAATTCCTAGTGCTTAGTGATTGATAATCTAAGAACACAAACAGCAAAATGTTTGACTGATTGCAACCATGGATGCTTGAAAAAGGCCACAACTAATATATGACTTTGAGTTCATATCCATATCCTAAGTAGGTTTCCCCAATTATGCAAAATTCAGAGCTTCTAATCAATCAAATACAAACTGCGAGTGCATTTCTTCTCCACCAAACATGCAAAGCACAGAGAAATATAGAATCGTAGATTAGAAAACCTAATTTAAAAGCAGACAACGATGTGACGCAATTGAAGTTCATTTAGAATGAAGAATTTGGAAAATTATCGCATCAAACGTAACAGTATATGTAAAATTTCGATTAATAGTAAATATACATAACTTTGAATAACATATCGGCGTCGTTCCTAATCTCGCAAGGTCAGGCCATTATCGCATCAAAATCGGAAAGCAATAGCGAGCAGAATCTAATTACTGGATAATTCAAACAGTGAGAGGAAAAGAAAACGATAAAAATGGTCGATTAAGGGAGAATTTAGCAGTCACGTACCAGAAATCCGATGGCGAAGTGGACTACTTTCAGACTTCAGCAACGGTGTCCAAGCGTGGAGATAGAGCTGATGTGGTGATCCGATTATGCTATCTCGATTTTTCGATATTTATATCTTTGAGTTTTATTTTATATTTGGAAAATTCTAGACGGTGAGTTACCTCTAAACACAACTCTAATTGAACTGTTTTACCCGCATCCGATCCGATGAATATCTAAATCACTCGACTCGTTAAAAGAGTAAATTATCAAATATCCGGATGATGACCGAAAGACGGGTAAAACGGTGAAATTCTTTCACCCGTCCCTGACCCATACACCTGAAATATCTTGAATGTTATATATTTAGCCTTAAAATACAAAATTTGGCTATTGTTGCTTACGTTATAATAACCCGCTTAAAATATTTGTATGTTCGTTATAAACATTATTGATTTTGAAAATATAAAATTTGTACTATAATGTGCAAAAAATACTTTTAAAATACAATATAACTTGACAATCTTCATAATTTTTAATCACCGCAAATAAACAGGAACCGCTCTTATCCAAAAAACAATAACTAAAACCGATAAGTCTAATGGGTGATTGATGGAAGTATTGTTGATGACCAACGAATTGACACCCCTAATCTTAGATTATAAATACATATACTAAAAAATTATAAACTACAAAAATATAAGATATACAATGAAAAATTCTTTAAACACCATTTTAAAAATACTACAAACACCATTCTAAAATTTCCTTTATTTTTTATAGAGATTTTCAATCCATAAAAAAAAAATCTGTAATGCAATTTCAATACGATACTGCTTTAATTGACTAATTGACCCGTATTATTGACCCTCAATATCTGTTTTTCTAATAATCCTGATCTTCATATTCCCATTCGTAAAGATATTTTAGGGTGAACTAGAGGATTAACCAACCTAACCGGATTATTTTTTCAAATAATGCTTTAACCGTAACTCGGTTTGATCCCTCAAACCGGATATTTTTACGACGTTTCACGGTAAATTTTCTTTTTATTTAGCTCGAATGAAATTTACATCTAATTTGCACATTAACCAAAATCAAGAATAAGAACCATTTACAAAAAAAAAAAAATACTATCTAATCTTGAAGGGTAAGCTCTTGATAATCTGCCTAAAAGAATCCACGTCACAAGGGATCCGAATTACTCCCTCATACCCGTACCCGAATTCATCTCTCGACATGTCAAGAAGAACAACAATGGACGGATGTCCAATAAACTCCGCCGGAATCAAAAACCTCTCGCCGGCGACATCATCTCCTGTACCCACCACCACCGGCACGTACCCCTTGCGGGTCCTACCATGACTGCTTCCATCGCCGGAGATTCTCTCGTATCTCGTCGGAGATGGTGAGCTACAAAACACCTTGCCCTTCTTCATGCCGCCGATGAAGTTTGAATTCTCGTTGGGATAATAATATATTAAGGAGATTGAACTCGAAGTTCATTGTTAAACTTTGAGTGTTTATATAATATTGTGGACTTATATGGTCAAGGTTTAATTTTATTATTTCATAAATTTATTATTATTTTTTATTAATATTATATATCACTATCGTAGATGTTTCTTGAAATAGTTATGGTTTGAAATTAGTGTACATATGAAATTTTCACGAAATAATAAAATAGTTGGTTTTTTCTACCTTTGGAATGGTTTGATTTGAATGGGAAGTCGGGTGGTAATCGGGTTTGACCCGAATGCGTGCATGGGTCAATGGTAAACGAAGTAGGTCTGCCCGTCCGTAAACACAGTCTACGGTCTAGTCAACGTCATATAAAACCTATTATTTTTGGGCACGTGGCTTAATTGATAGAATGAAAGGTTTGTGATCTTTACCGTTCATTCCATACAAAAATGCAAATAATTGTTCGACCACACATATCAATTAGTATATTTAGTTAGAACTTTTTTATTATTCATGTTTTTATGTATTTTTTTTTAATTGTGTATGTTTTAGGATAATAAAACACCATAAAATATTCTTGTACTTTTAACTTTTTTCAATTATATCTAAGAATTTTTTATTTTTTAGATGGTGTATTCGATTTAGACTTTTTTTTAATTATGTACTTCTACTATTTATAAATTCATATTTATTAATATTTCAAGGAAACAAATAGAATAGCTTTAAAAATAACTATTAACAATAACTAGTAATATATATTTTTTGAAAAAACATAAATACTAAAAAATACAATAAAATATGAAGGAGAGTCGGCTCCGAATGAAGCTGAGGACGATCCTCTACAGCAGTCATGGTGGAACCACCATGAAGCGTTAATCACGCTCGAGTCACATGACTCGACTCAAACTATGTATAAATAGGGGGTTGATAGACGTACCGGCACCCACGAAGGAAGTGATGAAGGTGCTTCTTAGATAACTGAGAAGTTAAACCATTAGATAAAAAGAAAAAAAAAAAGGTTTGAAATCTGTCAGACAGCCATATGACCACCTCGGCTCCGAATGAAGCTAAGGACGATCCTCTACAGCAGCCATGGTGGTACCACCATGAAGCCGTTAATCACGCTCGAGTCACATGGCTCGACTCATCAACCAGATTTAGTTTCCTGTCTCCTTAGAGTCTAAGGATTCAGAGGTACGAGCCTATAGAACAGATCCTGTTCAAGTAAGGTCGTGACCATTCATGCCGTAATTCAGTTTATATACAAGTCTTTTGTGCTCTGTGCAGTCGATGTGGGAAGCTACTGTGAGGGAGGGTAAGGGTTGGGCTTTTTCACATGCAACAGGTTTGCGCTTGGCCCAAGTCTTTTGTTCGCCGCGCATTCGATGTGGGAAGCTCTAGTGAGGGAAGCCAAGCAATAAGAATTGCCTTTTCACTTTTCACATGCAACGGGTTTAACTTTTGGCCATGTACAAATTGGGCTTAACATTCAGTAGACTAAATATTGACTCTTGTAAGTGTTTAGAGTTAATAATGAAGTAATACTAATGTTTAGCAATTCCTAAGGAAATTGATCCTTTTTAATAGAGTAAATATTATAGTTGTTTATAAATTAATCTTAACATTAATAAAGAGTGGTTATTTGCATTTTTTAAAATAAAGTGTGATTTGAAAAAAAAATATTATAAAATACAACCACAACACATCCATATAAAGTTGCATCCTAACATCTCTCTATCTAAAACAATCTTCAACGCAACTCGAAAATTAACTTAAACTAACCCACTACATGGGATTTGCTCAAGATTTACTAAGCCACCTATCATGATCCTGCTCAAAGGGTATAAGGAAGGAGGGATGACATACCGTAAGAACACACTTAAGTCAAAAGAACGATTTAAGTGTCTTACTGAAGAAAAACCGCTCCCGCGGTGGTGAAGGATCGTAGGGGCGGCAAGGACACCGAGGCCGCATCCGCGGCAAGAGCAAGACGCGGGGCGAAGAGGCGCGGTCGCGAGGAGGTGCATGCGCGGTCGCGGCACTGGCGACAACGATCTTCAACTTCTCCTTCTTCGTGCTCGGTCTTCTATCTCTCTCAATCTTCAGGCAAACCTGTGGTTACTTGCTCAGAACCTCATTAGCCTCATGGCGACCAAAGGGACGGAAGGGAAAACGACTTACCCCGCTTGTCAATGGAATCTAAGGAAACGAGGGTTTCTTCCGGAATCCACACCAACGGCCTCCCCAACGACAACTCTCTATAGTCTGGTGAAGGTAAGCAGTGCACGCTGCTGTGACGGAATTCAGAAGAGAAGCAAACGATGAAGGAAGGGAGGAGAAGCAGTTGTGAAAAAAAGGAGAAGAAGGAAAGGGAGAGAACTTCACTTACGTAATCTCCCAAGGATGAAGCTCCAAAATCAGACGGCAAAAACTCAAAATCGGAAAAAGGAAGGTAGGGCTATGGGATTAAGAGGTAAGAGTTTCGTAACCGTCATCGGTTACGAAATAAAACGACGTGGCCCACTGCTCACCTGCCCCCGCGGGAAACGGTGGCCGCCCCACGGGTCGACGCACCTACGACACGTTGCGGCGCCCCGCGGGTAACCTACCTAAATACTATACTTTCTACTTTCAGTTTTCTTAATAAGTGTAATTTTTTTTAATCAAATAATAATTATTTAGAAACGGAAGGAACATGAGAATTAATCAATATGATGAATTTGCTATATAACCTAAGGTCATAATAATTACTTAGTAAATATCCTCAGTGGTAAATAAATAAGTATATAACATCTTTTTTGATGAATGGACTAATTTGCCCTTATTTAATATATTGATTTTTCTTAATATGTTACAGTATTTTTGATATGTTTGAGTTACTTGTATACGATACAATATTCATGTACAAGAAAACTAGTTACAATAATTATTGTACAAGACAAATTTTAAGTATCATAATTAACATATATTTATAATTTTTTAAAAATAATAAATTGCGGTATCTAACTAAGCCGATTGATGTTAGTGTGGAATGGAGAAACTATCAACTAAGATCAATTTTCATTGACTACCTATATATAATCTAGATTCATTTTAATCTAATTTACCGTAAATACAACCAAAGAGGGTAAATTAATAGGCTTGTTTTATACCAAGTTTGCATTGTCGCACGAGTCAAAGTTCTTCCAACTATGTAGTTAGTCAAAAGAAGGCAACATATTACTATGACTATATAGGTTGTTTGGTTATGACATTTTTTTAACAACTTTGGAGAAAATACTTTTAACTAGTCAAATTTCGAGTACACGTGCAACAGTAAAAAAAGAAAAAAAACTCTCGGAAAAAAGAGAGTAGAACCTCCCATAAAGGTAGATGCAATCAAACTAAGGGTAAATTTTGAAAAGAAAGCCGTCTGATAAACTGACACTAAGGATAAATATTGTGACACCTTGAATTTAAGCCGATAGGTTTTTCTTAATAATCAAGTTAATAAAGTTATTAATGATGTTTAACCACAACCCGACAATTGAGAACGAATGGATGATAAACCAATCATCATCGGCTCGATCTCATTTTTCAAGCCTAACATTCATGACAATATTGACATGAAATCAATAATTCAAATATGTTTTAACCTGGTCGTATTAGGGTTCGTAATTCAAACAAAATTTCAACTTATTATAAATGAGACATTACCCGTAACACGACGAGCAGATTTGTTTATACACAACCTTCATTTTATTGTACGAGTAATTTTAAAATATTTAACCTCTTATACCAACATGTTGATATAAAACCAACATCTCAAAAACTTGGGATAATGTTTGTTATTGACATAATCGTTTAAAATTATATACAAATAGTTCTTATTTCATCAACCATATGTTCATATTTCTAAAGATTTCATCACCTAAACCTCAAAACTAATAATAATAATAATTTCCTCAATAAAAAATTATATTTTATTAAATTTAGGGTTAAAAATTCCTTAAGACGATTTCCAAGTAAATTGGCAAATTACGAGTTATTGAGTAAAGCATTTACTTATTACTTATGGATCCAAGAAGCCTCGCATCAATATTCAATACTTCTACTTTCTTTTATCTTTCCCAAAAATAGCCCTTAAAATTTGAAAAATTACATAACACAACCCGCTAGTTCTTGCTTAACCAAATTTCACCCATATTGAATCATAAAAAAATAAATTACAATGTAATTAAAATAGATATATCTTTATAGAAGATACCCTAAAAAGCCCACAAAATTGAAAAAGGAAAAAAAAAATGCATTTAGTAGTATAGATTTACAACTAGTTTATATATAGGTTTATCCCAAAAAAGAGTTGTATTGAAAAGGGGTATTTTATAAATACAAAATCAAATTTCGTGTTATATATATAAAAAAAAACTTAATAATACTTAATTTATTACACATGAACAATAATTTTGTAAATTTAATCGAATCAAAAAAGTAATAAAATATATACTCGGGTTCGGCTCGGGTTTGGATCGTCAAAGTTCGGTTCGAGCTCATTCATTTTCTAAACGAGTCAAGCTTGAGCACATTTTAAAGCTCCTATAATTTTTAGGCTCGGGCTCGGCTCGTTTATAAACAAGCCGAGCTTGAGCATGTCAAAGCTCGCCTCGTTTAGGTAAAGCTCGGCTCATTCGGCTAAAATAACACTATATGAGCATTATTTTAACCGAGCTGCTCAGATTCGACTAGTCAAAAGCTCGGCTCGAGCTCGTTCACTTTCTAAACGAGCCAAGCTTGACCACGTTTTAAAGCTCGTATAAATTTTAAGTTCGGCTCAGGCTCGACTCGTTTATAAACGAGCCGAGCTTGAACATGCCGATACTCGGCTCTTATTACACCCCTATAAAACAGCGACTAATGTACTAAGACACATTAAAGACGTAAGAGTGACTACTCACAACGACTATTTCTAAAGGGGCACCAATTATTGATTCTCCAAATGGATGTCATATTCAATTGTTTCAGCGCTAAACAAATCGACAACACAAGTGGGTTCAATTCACTCTAATAACATTACTAATCACTTAATTTTAGCTACAATCATTCTCAAATTCATAAGTTGCAGAGATTAGACATCAGATATGAACAAACAACTCATCAATTCCTTTACCATGAAGAAACAAATGGGTGGCTGCAAATTCAATCCCCCAATTCATCTTCTTACCAAACAATACTCAAAAGCAACCCCAAACCCACCAAAAGTCTTCCTTTTCGCCGGCCTAACTTTTTCTCCAAGCTTTCTTTCTCTTCTTACCACCGACTAAATCTGTTAGTTGTACTCCAATTTCATTACCCACCTTCGAATTTCTCAAGAAACTCAATAATTTCAGAAATCGATCGAGTTGCAGATCAAGATCAGAAAACAGAGTATGATGATTCAGACAGGAAAACAGAGTATGATTTGAACAGGATAAAAACAGAGTACTGTGATTGAATACAATTGAGATCTAAACAGGTATACTGTGAAGTCTGTGATTCATTACATATATAATAAGAAATAGAAACAGAGGACTGTGAATTATTAACTAAAAAGTATGCAACAATGGAGAATTTCTTAAACATCAACAGTACAGCTAGTGGCGAGTTGATACTTGATACCAGATCCAACAAGAACACCATTATTCCGATTTCCAAAAGTAATATACGCAGGACAATTCACCCACAAATGATACCTACCAGAAATCCAAGTCCCAACTTTCCACTTTACTCTCCCACTGATCTTAATATTCACAAGCGCAACCCCTGCGTTCTGATCTTGCGAAAGCGATTCAGCGAGAAAAGGGGCAACAGGAACAGAGTTACCGTAGATAAACGGCGACCAAATCACGACATCATTGTGACCTTGGTAGGTCGCTGGAATTGAAGTTGGGAGAGTAATTTGCTGATTTCGGTAAGAAGCATAAGCGTCAAGCTGTTCATAGTAAACTCCGATTCGATCATTGGGGTTTCGAGTGGAGATGGTGACTTGGAAGGTTGCGGTGAGGAGATTTGGTTGTGTTACATTGAATGCGTATACTGTAGCGTCTTGGAGGATGAATCGAGGTTTTGTTGGGCGAAGGATGAGCCAAATTAGGAGGATGACGAAGAGGATTAGGATGATTAGGGATAGGATTCCGGCGAGAAGTTTGCCGGGGAGTGGTCGGCGGTCGTCGTCATCGTCGTGGTGGCCGCAGTCCTTGGACATTGATGGGGATGAGAGAGAAAAGGGGAATTTGGGGTAGGGAGGAAGGTTCGTGAAGTGGGGATGGAGAAGAAGGATATATAGAGAGGATGGTAGAGTTGTAGTAGTGATGATGATGATAAGTATAGATAACCAAGAAAATTATAAAGGTGTGTGAAATGCATGTGATGTGAACAATTTAATCATGGGTTTGTTTATTTTATTTTGTGTAGTTTTAGTGTTGTTGAGGTATACCATACTTCAATTTTTTTTAATGGAAAACTGACACGAAGTTGTGTGAGGTTTTAATCTTACGAGTTTATTGGCAGCGCTGTTTACTTTTTTTGAAAAATATGAACACGGAAAACTTTGAAAAAACTTATTAGTAGATAATAGATCGATTTTTCAAGTAAGCCTATAAGTTTGTATTACCCTTAGTTGGATCGCTTGTTTAGGTCTGAATGGCAGTAGTAACGTATTAACTATTTATCAAAGGTCAAAATGATAGTATTAAAAGATATGCAAGATAAATATTTGAACATATTGGGTAAAATAATAAGAATATTATCTACGTAATTTTGGTTGGTTGCTATTTTATTTTATGTCCAATATCTTTGTTATTCTCTTTTAATTTCCTTGTAATCCTATATAAAGGATTGTAATAACGTTCATACATTGTGGTTCTACCTCCACCATTTGTGTAGTCTTCTTCATCAAAATCTATCCTACATAAACCAATGGAGTGTTGTCTCTAGTTGAGTGATGTATATAATACATTGAAAGTCATTGAGAGTTTTGTTTTAAGATTGAACGATTTCAATTTTACACAAGGAATGGATCTATACGGCCCGCTCCCGTTCTAGATACTGAAATTTAGATGGAAGTATCTATCGAACAAACCTGTGAAAAAAATCCATTAAACTTGTCAGAAAAACATACCGAAAACTTAGTGGAGATAACACAATTACGTGGTATCTCAGATATTGATGTTATAAACTATTGAGAAAATTGGAAGGAAAAAATCGAGAAAATTAATAAATTACCGAGAAATTTGAAAATTTCCATAACATCTTAACTAGAATAAACATTTATTAATTTATAGATTGATATGTTTTCCAATATATATCAAAATTATTTTTTTTTTGTAAAAATTAAGATGTGAAACATTGTGAATAGACACCTAACAATATAGGAGCAAAATTGGAGGTGCCAACTCTATTCATTGATTAATGAGGAATTTAGGTTTATTGCATTTTGTCCCATTATACTTTATTTATGAAATTTGATCTAATATTTTAAGTCTCATTCAACATATACCCTTTAGATTTTGTTCTTTGGACCCATATTTTTTAGATTTAATTTTTTATAATCACGGATTTGATCCCACTCTAGTTTTTTTTTATGTGATTGGTCATGTCGAAAGAGCTTAAAAAAAGGTTGTTATGTTTATAAGCTATTGTTTTATTTGGCCCAACGTTGTCCATTTTCATGCAAACTTACACTTGTAAAATGGTGTAATACCCTCTAATCACCATTTTTGTGAAAAATAATTTTTTGGAAATAATAGTTCAAGAATATTTTAATATAAAAAATTGTTTTTAAATTTCTGTCTCATATTCCTTTTCTAAAAGGAAATCATTAAAGAAGTACCATAACTATTTTTTTTATAATAAAAAAACCATAAAATATTATTAGATAAGAATGTAAAGTTCGATATTATCAGAAAAATTGGTGTTGGGTGTTGAGATTATTATATGAGTTGGTCGATAAAACTAAAAGATGTAATGAAGCTATATATATATATATAGAGAGAGAGTATAGATCCTATGAGAACACCCCTAACGTGTATACATGAGAACATATTCGTAATTATTATTAGTTTTGTTACGAATGTGTCATATCGTTTAATGTATTATTCGTAGTTATTATTGGTTGAGTTGATTATTCGTAGTATTGTTGGATTCCTAATCATTATTATTCGTAGTTATTATTAATTATGATATCTACTCTAAGGGCCCGTTTGGTTCCAACTCCGGAAACGGAAATGGAATGGAAACGAATTTAATCCATATGTATATCCATATTCGTGAAATTTTATGGAATCATTCCCCATGGTTTAATGAAAAATGCACTTGGTTCCTCACATTTTGTTACCCTATAGGGTATCAAAAGTAATCAAACTCTCATCCAATTAATACAAACCACAAGGAATGATTCCAAAAATTTTAATGAACAAGGGTATACATCTTGACTAGATTCGTTTCCATTCCGTTTCCGATTCCGGAGTTCAAACCAAACTGGCCCTAAATCTCAACCTTTAATACTCACTATGCAACGGTGTACGATTGTTCACATGTATACACGTTAGGGGTGTTCTCATGGGAACCACACCCTATATATATTCCAAACCATTTAGATAAAAAAAACATTATTTCATAAAAGAAAAAAAAACATAAATGAATTAAATACAATAAAATGTGGAACTTAGTTTATAATTTTTCTAAAATAAAGTGATAGAAAATATGGGGTGATAATAATAATAAACTAAAAGTTATACGACAATAAATTAAATTCTAATGAGATAAAGTGAAATATATATATATTTTAACTTATTTTTAATTAACTAATTATTTATATGACGAGTTTAATTGGTATCTAAGTAAATCGAATGTATTGTAAATATTTTAATTACATAAAATTATATAAAAGAAGTCATGTGGGTGGTGGGAAGTATACATATAAATATGTGGCATGTGGTAAGGGGACCTTATCTTATGAGATCATTTTATTTGTGTTGTAACGCTTACGACAATTCCATTTTATATATATGGCCCAATTTTGGCTATTTTTATTCCTTTATTAATGCTCATTTTTTCACTTACCTATAACACATGGCTATGTCATTGCGTGACGGTGCCTTACACTTTGGTAACTCTTTTACGACAAATATATTTTAAATATAATTTTAATAGTTTTTACTATATATATGATATTAGTATTTACAGAAAGTATGATGGCTTAAAATGGACTCTTGTTGCTAAATGACTAGTATCTGAGTTTGAGACTGATGTAATTACTCGTGCTCTGTTTAGTTTGAACTCATTCACTTTTTCAATGAGTTGAATATGAACACATTTTAAAATTGTTTAGAATTTCTTTAAATTTAGGTTTGTTCGGTTAAAATAACGGTGTATGAGCGTTATGTTAGCCGGATTACTATAAAACAACTCGATTCAAGTTTGTCTATGTTATAAATGATCCGAATATGACACTTTTAATGCTATTTGAATATAACAACCCTAAAGTCTAGTAATGAAATAGTTTAAAATTTTGATGATGTAGACATAAATACCAATTCTACTCGATAAGAGAGGGCATTTACACATTATTTTTAGCAATGACGTTGATACTAGATGACACGCCGTCTAGTAGATTGAAAGGCCGAAAAAGATAGACAGACGGACTTACCGTCATGAAAAACCATAACAAAAGATAAACACAAAAATACATTAAGGAATTCCGAACTCAATGAAATATTCAAAGAAAGGGAGGATAATCCAGTCAACGAGAAGCAACGAGCACAACGTTCATCGTCGAGAAAAAAGGACACTAGTAGAAAGCTTGGGAACAACTGTGGTCACCTCGAAATTGGGCTCGCCATAATTATCAGGAGTCATTCACAAATGCACGTCCTTCCAAAACAAAGCACTCAAACCGCCACCAAAACATGCATCAAACTAAAAAGACGACACAACATAACAATGTATTTTTTTCCCTATTATTTGATATGTTTATTTAAAATGGGCTGGCGGATAAAATGACTTATGAATACTTTTATAGGAGGGATTAATATATAATTTTTTAGTGATGTATTTATATACTAATATTTTAGACATTTTTAAAAAAGAATAACATACTTAATATAAAATTTATTTATTTATTTTTTCTTATTAAATTTTTTAATTTAAGTTTGATATTTAAATCCTCCAATACTAATAATAAATAATATCAAAACTTGTACACTTAAATAAACTTTAAATTTATGAGAATTTTTTGCAGGTACCCTTACCCCGAAATGAAGGTATTGCTTTTTCTTCTTGGTATTTAATAATTATTAAAAAATTTCATGAAACATTATCCATTTTTTATTTTTTATAAAGTAAACAATAAAATATAACTTACATTCTTTAATATTTTATTAAAAATTATTATTCATATATTATAATCAAAATTACACGATTAATCTATATTGTTTGGTTTATAAAAATAAGTTATTTTTAGGGTAAAATATATTTATATCACTTGTTTTTACCAAAACACAAGAAATATGGGGCTAAACTATTATACATATTTTATATTTAAGACCTTGCTTCTTATTATACTATTTAATTCTGCATGTGTAAATTGTTGAAAAAATATATATTAGAAATACTTATATTAAATAAATAAAAAGCTGACACTGTAACTGATGCTATTACGTCATTTTTACACACTAATTATTGTATTAAGAACTAAACTTGATTTAATTTATCGGATTAATCAAATTCGAGAAGGCATTTCTTATCTTCCAAGTTCAAAAAATAACATCTTATATACTTTCATTGTTATTATAAGTTTTTTTATTAATAAAATATGACATTTTTAGATGAAAATGAATTTTGGTTGCAAATGTTGCTATCAGAAAAAGACTTTTCGAAATTATATTATTAATACGTTTCCATTTCCATGTGCTTCCTCCTCCCTGTTATTCACTTGCTCATTGGTAGGTGTGTAATAAGAGCCGAGCCCAAAATTTATGCGAGCTTTAAAACGTGTTCAAGCTTGGCTCGTTTAGAAAGTGAATGAGCTCGAGCCGAGCCCGAGTAGCTCGGCTAAAATAATGCTCCTATAGTGTTATTTTGGCCGAACTTTACGTGAACGAGCGGAGCTTTTACATGCTCAAGCTTGACTTGTTTATAAACGAGTCGAGCCCGAACCAAGCCTAAAAATTATACGAGCTTTAAAATGTGCTCAACCTTGACTCGTTTAGAAAATGAACGAGTTCGAGTCGAGCCCGAGTAGCTTGTCTCATATTACAGCCCTACTCATTGGATCAATATTTACTCTTTAATTCATAGGTTTATTACTTTCTTTTGAATATTGGATTATATATAACTTAATTAATTTGGTTTTCCAAATCTATTATACTTACTAAAACAGAGCACGGGTTGATGACGTGGCGCGCTGTGCACGCAGGATTTTTGAAATTGAGCTCCCACAATTAAAGCCAATAAATCTTTATTTTTTACATTAATTTTTAAACCATAAAATCTTTTATTATTAAAATAATAATTTTATAGAAATCAAATCAATTTTTTTAATAATAATAAAAAAAATTAATCGAATTAGCTTTAACAATCAAATCACCTTAACAACCAAATCATTTTTTTAATAAATAAATATTTATAAAAATATATTAAAAGATATTGCGATTTTGATTTCCCTTTTAATTATATTTTCGGTTAGGATTTTTATTCGACGGATTTTTTTCGAACGTTCCATCAAATTTTTCCATGGTTCGCTTAGAAGTTTTATGTTTTACAAATTTGTCGAACAAAATTTATTTTTTTGAAACTACAACTTTACGTTATGTGCGAGTTTTAATTAAATTGATTTTGAATTGAATTTTATTATACGAACATCTTTTAAGTTAATCCATAAAATTCAAAATTATACGAACATCTTCCCGAATTTCTCATCGATATAATGCATAAATTACCTTCTTTTTAGGTTCATATATCTATCTATATATATATATATATATATATATATATATATATATATATATATATATATATATATAGAGAGAGAGAGAGAGAGAGAGTAGATCATATGAGAACATGTCTTATCGTGTAATCATGAGAACAATTCGTAGTTATTATTAGTCTTGTTACTAATGTATCATATCGTTTAATGCATTATTCGTAGTTATTGTTAGTTGAAGGATATTCGTAGTTATTATTAGTTTTTTTTTATATTATTTATCTAATAATTATGATATATACCCTACATCTCGACCCTTAATGCTCAAGTTCCGACGGGCTAAAATTGTTCTCATAATTATACGATAAGAATGTTCTCATGGAAATCGCACCCTATATATAATTTATAACCTATTAAAAGCAGCGTAGGTGTATGGATAACATCACAACCAACATATTGATCAACTCCCAATTTACTTACGATCTTTAGTCACTTGTTGTCTTTATTCACATTTTATTTTTTTGATAAAGAGGAGTAGACCTCCTCGGAAAACTTCAATAAACAAAAAAAGGCGTTAAACAACAATAGCCCGAGGTAACGCTAAACCCCGAATATCGTTCGTAATCAAATGAATAACGTCGACGAGCAAATTATCCAACAAATGGATGCCTATCGGAAAATGGAAAGAAAAACTAACAAGATAGTTCGCAACGGTGTTAGCCTCGCGGTAAATATGTCGGAATCGGACTAGTCAGTTCCTACGGATAAAGCCTTGGCAGCGAGCCACCATACTAGCGAATGGATGGGTAGGAGAAACTCCTTTCTGTATCATGCTCACTACGAGGGCCGAATCTGTTTCAAGTTCCACTCTGTGATATCCCAAGTCCCAACATGTATTAAGCCCCAGAAGAATGCCCAAAGTTCAGCATTCACTCTATATATAAAAGGAATTTTTTTATTTGAGACAAAAAGAAAAAAAAAACTTTCCCTTAAGAGAGGCTATATATTGTCCAAAGGTTATATGTACGAGTTAGTTAACGGGAACATATAGACCCTACTACAATTATGTTACGACTTATTAAAATGTGTCATCTTTTAAGGGCCCGTTTGGATTGAACTCCGGAATCGGAAACGGAATGGAAACGAATCTAGTCCATATGTATACCCTTGTTCATAAAAGTTGTTGGAATCATTCCTTGTGATTTGAAGTAATTGAAGTTGCATTTAATTAATTTTGATACCCTATAGGGTAACAAAATATGGGGAGACAAGTGCATTTTGCATGTAAACACAAGGAATAATTCCATAGAATTTCATGAATATGGATATACATATGGACTAAATTCGTTTCCATTCCGTTTTCGTTTTGAGAGTTAGAACCAAACGGGCCCTAAATGTCACGTTTGGCTTGGCTTCTAAGGAAATCTACAATGTACTACTTCAATCATATCAAAATTAGTGTATGTGTGGGTCAAAAGCTAAATCATATTATTTACGAATGACCTTCTTCCTTCGTAGTTATCATTTCATATGTTGCTTAAGTTTAAGAGCATACCCACGAGTACAACAAATTATATCAAGTTTTTAAAGTTTAACTAGTTAAGTAAAATCATTTCCATTTCCATTATATAATTATTATTACATTGAATAAGTTCGTGTCAATCAATATTAGATGGTCACTAATTAATTACCAATCAATCAAAAATATTTAATTTATATGGAGTGAAATTATTACGCAACCTAAATTTGTAATAATAACTTAGTGATTATGTGACAAATAAATGAGTAGAATCATTCTTATAAATATATAGACTAACTTATCCTTAATTTATTATATCAATTATTTTCAATATATTAGTATAATATTTTGTATTTAATTCTTTATAATTAGTTTCATTTATAAGAAATTTTTAAATCACTTGTACAACAAACATAATCTAATAATATTTTCGAGTTACCTGTATATGATACAAGAATCGTGTATAAGAAAATTATTTTCATTAAATCGCGTACAACATAAAATTTGAGTATCGTAATTAACATATATTATAATTTTTAAAAAGAATAATAAATCATGAGTAACCGTGACACAGTCGAAATGCGTTTCAGGTTGGCGTTTGGTAATTTCATCGCCGTACCTTTATATTTTGATCGAATTGGTCGAACTAAAATTATGAAATGGAATAATAACCGTTACAATTTTCTCACAAAAAATTTCAAACATACTAAAATTTACAAATTTGTCACCGTATATCTCCTTAAATTATTAAATGACGTGGATGATTGTAACCCATTGAATAAGTGAATTAACGGCCCAAACTATCCCGCAATGTCGCACCACAAACCTGCTCCGCACCCGAACTGTTCCAAGATTTTAAACACAAAATTAAATCCTTACACGAATAATTTATATTAGCTACCAAATGCAAGAAAAAATTCCTTATTTTCATTTGACTTTAGTTTGTTATGCATATTCAAACTTTACGTTACCGTAGTTGAAACTGATATTAGGTGAATCGACATGGATGTGATTGATTATCTAATTTTATATCATTAAATCCATCACGATAGTCAATAAGCACAGTATGAACTTGTTACGTGTCAATTTTTGTTACAAAAAATGTTACAATTTCCTCTAATAGTTAGGGTCCGTTTGGTTTTAACTCCGGAATCGGAAACGGAATAGTAACGAATCTAGTCTATACGTATACCTTTTATTCATAAAAGTTTTTACAATCATTCCTTTGGCCATCTTCATCCCAGAAATCCAATTTTGGTTTATTTACTGATTTTTTTTTGCTTTATTGTTAGAACCCAAAATATATGTCAAATTTAGTTTCTTTGCAGAAAAACTTCTCTCTATTCATCACCTTGATTCTCTCCCCAAATCTGACATCTCAATAATTAAATTGTTTCTTATATAAGTAAAGAAATCCAGAATATCTGGGATGAAGATGCCCTTATGGTTTGAAGTAGAATTTGATTACTTTTGATACCTTATAGGGATACAAAATGTAGGGAATCAAGTGCATTTTGGATGAAACCACAAAAAATGATTCCATAAAATTTCATGAATAAGGGTATACGTATAGACTAAATTCGTTACTATTCCGTTTTCGTTTTCGGAGTTAGAACCAAACGGGCCCTTAGTGTTACTTACCATGCATGGCCTAGAATTCAACCTACGTAATAAGCAAATGGCGCATTTTAGCATGCATTAACATTTTTGTTATTCCTTTGTCCCAAAGCATGTGACATATCTATACTATTCAAAGCTTTTGTAGATAGTTTTCGATTAGAAAAAAGGAATAAAGTTGTAAAAAAATCTATAAAAAGATAAGGATATATATGAATATTCCCTGAAAAACAAGTTTTACTTTCACCACCCACCTTAAAGAAGAAAATATAAAAATAAAGGGAGAAAAAATGGAAGAGAATAAAGTGATTTTAAAAGGAAAAGGAAGATTAAAGTTAGAAAAAAAAAGGTTCCTATAAGATGAAAAAAATGCTCATGAAGAGTAGACAAATGGTTGTCAACTATTATGTCATTATGTTTATGTGAATCTCTATTTAAGTAATAAGCCTATTTATAGAGGCATGTGATTTGCAAGATATGTTATAAGTGGATTTCCGGTTAATGTAGTTTGGATCAGGATCCGAACGGCTATTTGCACAATGTTCGTTTCAATGGATAGGACTATACTCGCTCTGAAAATTTGTGCACAACGCAAGTCGAATTCCACCCTAAAGTTTAAATTTAATCGTAGATTTTGGTCGGGTCTGAGAATGATTTTTGCACCGACGGTCTCCGATTAGGCGAGTTTTCGTGTGTCATCGCACTGTGATAATCTTCGGTAGCTGGTAGTTCTAATACCAGCGTAAAATAACACTTCCATTGTTGTTTGCATCTAGCATTATAAGATTGTATAAAATAAATAATAGTACTTATATTAGCGTAATATACATAATCTTTTATAATTTTAAGTAGGTCAAATTAACTAAGTAAGACTTTTTGACATTTCTGTCTAGTAACTAGACTGATGGTATAAATATATTTAGAAAATGTATCCCTAGTCAAACCCCTTACCTTTCAACTTTAATTTAATAAAACTGATAAAAATTGAAGGGTACACAAATCTAATGGAAATAAAGAGGGTCTATTTGGCCAATTTTTTTCTTGTAAGTATAAATATTATAAACTATTGAATAATAGATTAGAAAACTATTGAATAATAGGCAAACAATCTTTCTACTCCATATTCTTTTAAAAGTTTATCTTGGTTGATACTATTTTGAAATTGTATTAGAATTGGGACATGTATTATGTAAGCTTCTCTAAATACAGAAGCTTACTCGATACATGTTTGAAGGATGGTTGCATAATACCTCCATAAGGCTTCTAAAGGCAAAAATTCCCGGCTGAAGAAAAAGGAGATTTAAAGATATTCTGAGTTCTTTCTTCTGTTGGTAGATAGAGAATATGGAGTAAAAAAAGAGGGAGTTGGATTTGGGTGAGCACGATTTAACTCGTAAACCACCGACCCAAACAAAAAGATGAAGGGTTCGTTTGGTAAGATTATAGGGATTATTTTGAGGACTTTGGTCCGTTCAACATGCCAAAAAAATGAGGTTATTTAGTAGATTATTGTGTCCAGATTATTTTGGAGGATTATTTTGACTCAAAAAAAGTACTATAAAGACATGATTGGATTATTGGTACATTATTAAAATTTTCATACTTCAAAATAATCCTTTAGTACCACCAAACGGACTCTTTAATAACCAATAATCCTATTGAAGTGGATGGAATTTTTCCAATTTTTATCCCAATAATACTTACCCACCAATCACACCCGAAAATCCGAAAAATGGAGTGATGTACTGTTGGTGAATAAGAGTTCTTCGTCAATCGTCCGATACACCTGATATCCATTATCTAATTAATGTTAAATCACAAAACAATAAAATATTCACGGATAAATTAGGCACTAAATATCGAAAAATTTACGAGAACAAAAATTTTTAATAACATATAAACATATTTTAAAAACTCGTGCATTAGACGGATCTATTCATCTAATCCAACATAAGTTAACAATATTATATATTTATAGTCAACTCCGGTTAAACACAATTATGTGATCATACAACAAGGGATGGATGATGCACCTGATAAGGTTAACGATTATCTGATTTATGGGACTCAAGCTGATGAAAAATAATGGAATTAATAAACTATCAGATAGATTATGTGAATCACGGAGAATTTTGGTTTCTCTTTGTCTTCAACCTGAAGCACCGAACAGACCCGTGTTTAAGGAGATTTACCATTTACAAAATTGAAATACTTACCGTACTCCAAGGTCAAATTTGAGATCTCAAAGATTAGGTTACAAGCTTGCCTTCAGCTCAGCTAAGACGAGAAGGTGCTGCAGCACCAATGAAGAAAAGCCTGCATAACATGTGAAATTCTAACAAGGGCTAAAGATGTTCTCTAGCTTGTACAAACTTACAAGTCTCTTATTAGTATTTGATAACCTTCTGTGCATGTTTAACCAAGAATTGCCCCTCTAGGGTTCTTGGTCCATAAAACAACAGCATATGAAGCTAACATAAGCTGATCTTCATTCCAGCTGGCAAATCACATTGATGTTTTAGCAGTGTATTAGAATAAGCAAGATAAGGTTCAGTACTAGGTTTTGTTTGTATGTGCATTTATAAACTGTATTTCGTTAACGGTTTATAAACACACTCTCAAAGACTCAAACACACCCTTAGGTGTGACAACCGCTCATTAAGTGCAAGGGTCTCATATAGTAATGATGCAGGGGCCCTCAGATATTTACTCAAATGAAACTGGTTAGGTAAGCCGTAAGCTTCAAGCAAAAACAAGATAGGTTCCAATAGTAAGTAAAGCTTCTGACATATATCAACAACTGCACCAGTCACAAAAGTAGATTGCTTCATACTAAAGTATATACCATTCACCACCTTAACATATCAAGAACTTCATATAAATTCATAACAGAACAGCATATATCAGGAAACCCGATGAAGATTAAACAGGACTTTGCTTATTATAAATGTACGGTATGTTGAATAAATCAATTTCACAATTCTGGCCTAGTTGCATACCCCAAAACTATATACGTGAACCATCATGATAAAGAAGCAAAGAATGTAGCTGCATACCACATAAGCTGACCACAACAATTACCAAATATATTTCACCTGCATTTCCATATACTGCAAAAGCACAGATGATCAGCTATCAATTTTAAAAGAAGAAAGTTGGCAGTTCAACGTAGGTGATGAAAACGGAAAGTCGTCACCGGAATTTCAACACAAAGCAATGACCTATTGACATTCACTCCACAGAAGCATATAGATCAAGAACAATGATGATTACTAGTCATTACAGCTTAGGGAAGAATGAAAATCCTAGATAAAAAAAAATCGCTTTTTGTGCACCCAATATATAGAGGTTTAAAATGATTGGCTTAGCTTATCATTTTGCACTGATTAGGATTCCAAGTAAAATCCATCTCCATATGAAAAATATGAAGAGGAGAGGGACAAGTAGTGAGAAAGAATGCACCATGGAAGTAGATTCAACGATTCTTGGTTGCGAAATGTGAAACTAATAAAATGGAACTAACCTTTAAAAAAATGCATGGATAAAATGGAAATATAATCATGGTATACCTAATTATCTATTTAGTTTAAACACAGGTCACATCATCATTAACCACCAACTTAAATTAAACAGACAAAGATTAATCATGACTGTTATATGGACAAACTACATAGTGCCCCACAAATTCCAGATAAAAATTGCTTTCTGTGCAGCTTAGGCTAATCAATGTCAAAATGATTGGCTTAGCTTATATGTAGTCTTTGATCATCCTACTTACACAAACCAAATGAATAAATCCTCTAGTTCCATGCAAGTTCAAAAAACCTATATACGTTGGCCTAGAAAGCAATACACTAACAGCAAGTAACTTTGACTAACCTAAATGTTATGAGATTACTTTTAGCTATCATGAAAAGGTTGTAATTTTAACTATCACATAATTACTCACTAAAGAAGAAAAACAAACATACTGGGGCTGAACAACTGAAAACATAGGAACCCTGTCAAGCCACGAGAACACTCAACAGCTAAAAAGTATAGTAAACCCTTAACCAAGCTTATTGAGTAGTCATTTGACATATAAAAATGCATAGAAAAGAAGAACCAACGAACTAGAAGAATTTTCTGTTTAGCACTTAGGAGTGCCGTATTCCCTTGCAGCTAGTTCGTCCAACCAAACTCACATATCAATCCCAATTCATTCCCGTAATGTACAGCAAGGTCTCTTACTTGGACAAGTGAAAATAGCTGCTATTTCTCGTCTTCCTCGGAAGCAATATCACAAATATACGCATCATTGAACATCCTAAGAATGATCAGCTTCCTTGGCAAGTTTATTTTGCTAGATCATGCACAATAGATGATAATGCTATTAAAAAAACAATAAATCGAAAAGATGCCACCTATAGTATCTTTAGTCATAATCGTCCTTTGATTTCTACATATGTAACGTAGAACAATCCACTTGGACGAACATAGTCGTGGGAATCAAGTACAAGCTGCATCATCAAATGTAGTCAAACAAGATTTTAGAAAAGCTCAAAAATGGCAACTAAGAGGAAAGTGCAGAGATATGTACTGTTAAAGGCTATTTATTTTTTGAACTTACATGATGCCCTAAATTCAAAGGGATGCCAGCCTGCTGAGTTAAACTAAATTCCAAGGTAAGCTTTTGAAGAAACAATTAAACTAAATATAAAACTAAAGATCATGAGGGTACGCTGAACAACGTCGCTATGTTGCATCCTCTCAATCTATTGCCATATGTATCAATTCATTCACAGACAGATCATGCGAAAACCATGAACTGGCAGCGAAAAAAGAAGCATGTTACCGCTATGAATCACTTTGTAAAACTCTCATCAATTATCATTTGTCTGCAGCACGAAAAAACTTGGCAACTCACTTGTCATCTACCGACCAATTGAGGGTTCAATTCTGAAAGTTGTCTATTTACATATTATCTCAGATAACATGTAAAACCAATCAGTGAGTTGACCATTATCAAAACGTTCTGCCACTTTGACTACTGCAACAGCTAGTTTGCTGATATTCATATTTCAAAATACCAACTCATATCCACCTAGAAACACTATAATGCATGAAGAGCTATACAGATTCCATAAACAAAGAGCACACAATACATTTAATTCCTTCAATTCATTGTATTTGCATAAATATATATGTAACAATCTTGACCCCTTACTTTCTGCTATACCATCCACATTACAATCCTAATTAGCATCACAAATCAGAGACTCACAAGGCAACTCCGGGGGTCACCACTCAGCATACCGCTTCCAGCATCAGATGACATCCGGACGGGTATATCTTCGCAGAAAACCCTAAGCACCCTCCTCCTAGTCCTCCACCCACCGGATTGAAAATAAACAACAGCACCGATCCTCACATTGAACTTCAAACTACCGTGCCTGATATCATCATTAATCCCATTCACCACCCAATCATAAACGTAAGCCTCCGCAGCAACCATCGTTGCAGTCAAATTCGTTTCCGCCTTAGTCCCCTGATCAAAAGGCGGGAGTCGATTCTGAGCCAATAGATCCGATTCATAAAAAACATATCCCTCGATCAACTCATAGTAAGCATGCATTTTGGTGTTAGGGTTTAAAGCGGTAAATTGAGCACTCCAATTGCCAATTATCTGAACGGTAGGCGAAAAAGTAGCGTTGAGATGAGAAACGGATAACGAATTGAGACGAAACTCAGGAACCGTCGGACGAAGAATAAGCCATACAATGAAAAGAATGCCAGCAAAGATGAAAAGCATCACGATAAAGGCGGTGACCAAGCGGCTGAAGAAGGTAGGGCGTGGGGGAGCGTAGGGAGGTTGATGGGGATTGTAGTAGGCGTTAGGGTTAGCCTGATTAATGTTGTTGTTGTAGTAATAGGCAGGATGAGGCGGAGGAGGTCCGGCATAAGGATAGCCGTGGGCGTTAGGGGGGACGGACATGGCGGATTATTGGAGGGAAGAATGGAGAATTTGAGAGGAAAGTGAATTAGGGTTAGGGAGGGAATTGGAGATTTTGAAGGGGAAGGACATTGTAGAGACGGAGGGGAGAGTGGGGAAGTGGGGAGGAGAACGTGGCGGTGGTGGTGGTGAACGGTGGTGATGTGCCGATAATGAAAGAAATCCTTTTTTTGGGTGAGATTTTTTTATCTGACTTTCTTTTGACGCTATTTTAATTTACGTTATTATTTATTTTTTCTATAAATAATATCTTCTCTTTAGTTTTTACTATCTTTCGAGGGCAATAGCCGATAGATATTTATTATTGAAGATAGTTTATTAAAAATTTAAAAGAGATATATTAAAAATATGATTTATGTTTTGCTATTTTGGAATAAAAATGATGAAATATCTAACAAATCTTAGGCTCAATTATAAATATCTCTTTCAATTCAAATATATTTATTATATAGATATATTAACGTATATGAAAAAGTTCGGAAATTTCCGAGCATTCCATTAGGCAACATCCAATCAAACTGCTTCACAATATTGGCTAACATGACATTCGAGGGCTGATCCTTGAGTACGTTCGGCGTGCCAAAAAAATGGGGTTATTTAGTAGATTATGTGTCGGATTACTTTGTCCCAAAAAGGTACTCAATTACATAGAGATTATTGTATTAATTGTAGATTATTGAAAATTTTAATTCCTTAAAATAATCCTCGATATCACCAAACAAACCCCTAGTGTACCTGATCAAAACGGCCAGTACAAATGATCTCTACAAAGAGACCAACATTCACAATATCCTTTGCTTCCTAGATGGAGCAGTACTTCACGGTAATGCTCGGAGGGAAAGATGTGGATACTCGCGTAGTGGTGTAGGTTTTTGATGATCGGAATCCTTGGTGGCGATGTTGATGAGATTTTCATAGGATTGAGACCAAGTAAAATCCATCTCCATAGGAGAAATATGAAGAGGAGGACAGGGACAAGTAGTGAGAACAATCTATTATACTTACTAAAACAGAGCACGGGTTGATGACGTGGCGCGCTGCGGACGCAGGGTTTTTGAAATTGAACTCCAACAATTAAAGCAAATAAATCTTTATTTTTTACACTAATTTTTAAACCATAAAATATTTTATTATTAAAATAATAATTTTATAAAAAACAAATCTATTATACTTACTAAAACAAAGCACGGGTTGATGACGTGGCGCGCTGTGGACGCAGGATTTTTGAAATTGAACTCCAACAATTAAAGCAAATAAATCTTTATTTTTTACACTAATTTTTAAACCATAAAATCTTTTATTATTAAAATAATAATTTTATAGAAACCAAATCTATTATACTTACTAAAACAGAACACGGGTTGATGACGTGGCGCGCTGTGGACGCAGGATTTTTGAAATTGAACTCCAACAATTAAAGCAAATAAATCTTTATTTTTTACACTAATTTTTAAATCATAAAATCTTTTATTATTAAAATAATAATTTTATAGAAACCAAATCTATTATACTTACT
>BSUD01000008.1:133625044-133659176 GCA_033239045.1 Fagopyrum esculentum | reverse complement strand
TTTTTGAAATTGAACTCCAACAATTAAAGCAAATAAATCTTTATTTTTTACACTAATTTTTAAACCATAAAATCTTTTATTATTAAAATAATAATTTTATAGAAACCAAATCTATTATACTTACTAAAACAGAACACGGGTTGATGACGTGGCGCGCTGTGGACGCAGGATTTTTGAAATTGAACTCCAACAATTAAAGCAAATAAATCTTTATTTTTTACACTAATTTTTAAATCATAAAATCTTTTATTATTAAAATAATAATTTTATAGAAACCAAATCTATTATACTTACTAGGGTTGATGACGTGGCGCGCTGTGGACGCAGGATTTTTGAAATTGAACTCCAACAATTAAAGCAAATAAATCTTTATTTTTTACACTAATTTTTAAACCATAAAATCTTTTATTATTAAAATAATACTTTTATAGAAACCAAATCTATTATACTTACTAAAACAGAGCACGAGTTGATGACGTGGCGCGCTGTGGACGCATGATTTTTGAAATTGAACTCCAACAATTAAAGCAAATAAATATTTATTTTTTACACTAATTTTTAAACCATAAAATCTTTTATTATTAAAATAATAATTTTATAGAAACCAAATCTATTATACTTACTAAAACAGAGCACGGGTTGATGACGTGGCGCGCTGTGGACGCAGAATTAGATTAGAGAAGTATACAAAACAAAAGCACGTAAAAAAAACCTATTTCACAATATTCTTTCTCATTTTTTTCAAAACCCGCACAAGGTGCGGGTATTATACTAGTTAATCATACGTAACGGTAATACCGTACTATTCGTCCGTACAGTAATTGGGCTTACTATTGGGCTTTCTCTGCCAACTTGATGGGCTGGGTTGGGCTGGGCCGGACTGTTAACTAATATTCTCCTAATTCTGAATTATGATTTCATTTGAATGACCCAAAAAGATTTGAGCCTCAAATTAACTAAATAAAATTTGTAAAAACTAGTTTAATCCATCTATCCATATGGCTTATTTTTGAAAAATTTATTATAAATATATTTTAATGAATAAAACAACAAAATAAAACCACCAACTCATTAAACTAATAATTTTTTTATATCATATTAGATTATGCTTAAGTTATATAAATGGACTTTCTTTAAAAATACTCAATTAATTATAATTTTATTACTTTGATTTGGATTAAAAATTGACGTGAAAATTTTTTATAGAAGAAATGATTGATCAACACATAAATCTTAAATTATTTTTTGATATTATGTGGGACCTGAAGTAGTTAGGTATATACAATATATATATATAGAGGGTTAATAGACGTATCGACGAAAATCTCTAATAGTCATCACAACTACGCACTTCGCGTGCGTAGTTGTACAGGGTCTTCAACTAGACCTTTGGAGTTCGTAGTTGGAGTACAGGAAAAAAAATTAAAAATAAAAAAGTATCAACTACGCTTGTGAGAACGTAGTTGGTATTTATTTTTTTTAGGAAATTATTACTACGCTCCCTATATACATAGTTTAAAATCTTATCCACTGTTATGGTCACTACTAGAGATTTTCGCCGTTACATTTAAAATCACGTATATTTAACCTCAAACATTACAATGGTACTAGTTTTTAAAAATTAGTTTCTACTACACAAATCGATATTTACACCTCAACATTTTGGCCGTTCATCTCTAAATCTAAAGCATTAATATCTCCATCGGTATTGCATTCCTCAATACCAACTCCAATCACAACATGATCCGTACAACCTCTACTCGTACTCTCACATGTAATTTGTTGATCTCGACTCTCGAATTCCCTCTCGAGTAACTCGACATCCTCCACAAATCGAGCAAGACGCGCTAGCTCGTTTGTCACCTCAACCATCTCCTCGGTGCATTCGACAATCCCTCTTAGTAATGTGGAGACAATAGCAACCGGTACGAGTCCTATAAGCTTGTCTTCGTGCATTGTGTTGGCTGACTCGAGCATTGACTT
This sequence comes from Fagopyrum esculentum, assembly GCA_033239045.1. Classification (NCBI taxonomy): domain Eukaryota; kingdom Viridiplantae; phylum Streptophyta; class Magnoliopsida; order Caryophyllales; family Polygonaceae; genus Fagopyrum; species Fagopyrum esculentum. Next base: position 133,657,193 of record BSUD01000008.1, on the reverse strand, counting down.
TATCGTCTCCATGGCGTCCTTTGATCTTGCAATGTGGGTCTCAATCGATCTCGCATTGGGATTAACCATTACTTTGATCGCGGTTGATATTTGCTTGAGCGCCTTGCTACATTCTGAACTCATAGTCGTAAACACGAGACGTATGTCTTCTCGCATTTTTGATCGGTCCTAAAGTAATAAATTCCACATAGATTAACTATTATTTAGGTCAAAAGTAGAAATGACTCACTATTTCTTCAACTAAAAATTATCCAAATATATTTGAAATTGTTTAACTATATGATCAATTGTTCAATTATATTCAAAATTGTTTAACTATATGACAAATTGTTCGAGTGTTCATTTTTATGTAAAATTATTCAAATATAACATGCATTTGTTCAACTAAAATTTGTTCAAATATATTCAAAATTATTCAAATATGTCAATTCTTCAACTCGAAATTGTTCAACAATATTATCAATTGTTCAAGTTTTAAATTAAATGCTTAATGGTTCAACTAAACTTTTGTTCAATATATAAACAACTTATATGTCTAACAATTTTTAGTTGTCAAATACATGCTATTATTTGAATAATCGTTACTAAGTTGATATAAGAGACAAGCTATTCGGGCTTGGCTCGCATTCGCTCGTCAAACGCTCGGCTCGAGCTCGGCTTGTTTATAGATAAGCCGAGTTTGAACATGTTAATGCTCAGCTCGTTCGGCTAACATAGCACTATATGACCGTGTATTCTACATCATATGACATTATTAATCTATCATGATGCTTACCTCAATGTCGGAATTAACATAGGTGTGGAGAGTGTCTATACGGTACGAGCATTGTCGAGCAAGAGCGCTTAGTTTAAGGTAATATTTCCACGGATGACTAAGCTTAAACTTGCCATGAGGCGGCTCCCATAATGCAAAATTAGCCTGCAATGAGTTCATCAAGTTAATACCCTCGACTTCTTTACCTAAACGAAGAACGACATATTTAGACAAACAATACGATATACTTACTAAAGTGTCCTCGGTTCCTTTTGAGTTTAGTACAGATTTATATCCTTGCATCAAAACCGAAGAACACTTAATCGAAGTATTAAAATGGATAGCTCCAAAACCTACAAAATAAAAACATTTGATCGTGAATATATTCGAAAGTATATAATCAATAACGTTGTGTTTCACACGTTTTAGATTTTACCTTCTAAGTAATTGGCAACACTATCAATGTTACGCGTGACTAAGTTATGTAGATCTTGTCCCGCCCAGACGGGACAAACGAGTGTAGATACAAGTAGGGAGGCTAAACCGCCAAGGGCAATGGTTGCGGCCCTCTTGTGTGCTAACTCCATGATTTCGACTTGTCGAACACCGGTGATTGATATCATACAAAATGTTAACATGAAGACCAATAAGCCGTAGTCATACCTAGCCTTGATCTTAGGAAAGAACCTTATAAATGTACATGTTACAGCTACATAAACAAGTGTACCATATTAGTATCATTTCTTATCAAGTTCATTTATATACTCACATTTACATAAACAAAGCTAATGATTGTGATCATAAAATATCGGATTGAAACCGGAAAAAATAAATACGAAAGTAAAATGAAAACCTTGAACCGAAATGAATATGGTTCACTTAGCTTCAAGTAATTACTTAACCTAAAACAAACCGGTTTTCATAATAGTTATTTTTACGGGTTCCGTAACCGTAAAAATAAATAAATAAATAAATTTCTCTGACATCACGGTTACGGGTTCCGTAACCGTGATGGTGTCAGATTTTTTTTTTCGGGTTAGAATTCATGTAGAAAGTTATCACGGATCCGGAACTCGTAATCATAACGGTTACGGATCCCGTAACCGTGACCTTATGACGGTTACGAGATAACCGTGACCTTATGACGGTTACGAGATCCGTAAACGTCGTGCCTTTATTAAATCTTGAGTCGTACGTTTACGACTTCCGATAAAAACAGTCAAAACACCTTGAAGGAAGACAAATAGCCCGATGATTATAGGCTCGCCGGTTTTACTGCATAAACCAGCAAGTAAATGCGCCCCAACACCGAGTACTCCTCCTAGCAACGTCGCAAGTGCACGGTTTAGCCCTTTCCCTAGCGTCGCACCTGCATAGTAAACCCAAAGTTGGTTAACCTGATGTAGAATGTGAGCTACGTATGTGCTAAAAATTATTAATGGTGTGTTTACAACTCGTACCGACATAAAACTCGAATACTACAACAACCGTAATGACGGCCCACATGGCCGAGACACCGAAGCTATTATAGAGCGGTTGGAAGTAGTAGAACAACGAAACTAGGGTTAATGCCAATGCGACTTTTAGGGAATGGATCGCCCTTCGTGGATCATCCTTTGCGAGCTTCGTAATGCTTGTTGCAGTGCTACTAACGCGGTTTCCAACGTTCTCGAGTATAGTTTTTATGGTGCGAGAGCGGGTTATGACTCCGGGCTTGTTATGATCGGGAGAAGACCACATTACCACGATGGATGCTTTTATGAAAATGTAAAGGGTGTGTTTGCATGCAAAAGGAATAGTATAAAAGGCGTAAGTGAAAGATGTGGCTTATGAGGAGGGTAATACATCGCAAGGCTCTTATTTATAGTGAGGGTTACCTATACAAAGTAAACAAGAATAAGAATGCGAACTTATACCTTAAAAAGTAAAGAATAATATATGTTTGCATCATTGCATGTTGAATGAAACCATAAGGTTGTTCAATGATGCAAGCTAGTCGTACTCCGTTTGCGTTCGGCTCGTTAAAGTTCGGTTCGGGCTCGGCTCGTTTATAAACGAGTCGAGTTTGAGCATGTCAATGCTCGACTCGTTCGGGTAAAGAACATTATATGATCATTATTTTAGGCGAGTTACTTGGGATCGGCTCGTCAAAAGCTCGGCTCGCCTTGTTTATAAATGAGCTGAGTTTGAGCATGTCAATGTTCGACTCGTATGACACCCTTATGAACCCACTTGTATATTGTGTATGTTGGGTGGGTAGGGTTCATGATTGATAATTTCGGGTTTATTAATATGTTATATTGTTTATTTATGATCGAAAAAACATTTCGATGTTTAAAATGAATTTTTGAGATGAACCCTGATCAAATACTTATAAGAGAAAAGTCAAGGCAATGACGTTATTTTCGGGATGGACGGAAAATAGTCCGAACATTTAAAATTGTAAAAAAAATATTCTCGGTTATATAGCGAGTATCGATTACGACACCAATACCGTCGGAAATTATAGTTGTTTTTAGCATTAAAAATCTGGTGTTTATAATTTGTTAAAAGTTTGATGCCTACCAATACCATTTCCCACACCTTTACAAACTTAAGATATTTTGCACAAAAGGTGGGGTTATTTCCTTCAAACTTAACATCAACATCTTATATGAAACATATATATGATGTACAAATTGTCTTTACAAGTAATATTTATTCTTAACTCTAAAACCCTACAATTGGGGTGAGTTGTAAGTATGGAAATTAAAGTTTTTCCATATTAAGTAATACTTACAAATTTTTGAAATTTCTGTTTTCACATAGGTTAAAAACCATAACTACGTAATATTTGTGCTTTGCACGGATTATATTAAAATTAATTTATATAAAATGTACGTGTTATATAATTTTGTATGTAATTAAATATATATATACAATATATATTAGTAATAAAGTATTTGTAAATCCATGATGATATATGTAATTTTAATTAAATATTTTTTTTATAATTAAAGCCTATTAAATTATTATGTAAGAAATAGTTAAATTAAGAAATAACAAATAACACAAGTTTATCAACCTTTTTTCGAAATAGTGTATATATTTATTATTACAAACATCTTAATTATTTACATTTGGGATTAAATTTAAATTTGGGTTAGAAATAATATTTAAAAATAATAATTTAATAATTTAGAAATATTATTTTAAAAATATGATTTTGGAAAAAAGAATAAAGAAGTACTATCCAAACATATATGCCAAAAATAACTATATGATATATGATATTATGATGAGTTAAATATAAATATTATAATGAATTAAAATGGATAATATTATATTTAGTAGATTATAATTATTTTAAGATTAAATTGTAGTTAATTATCAATGTTATAAATAAAAATACGTGTAAAAATGACATGTGGCATAAAACGATGACACGTGACGATAAACGTTTTCGCTTTAAAATAGGTATATATATTTGTAAAAAATTATGCATAAAAAGTTTGTTAGAATAAGAAATTATTAACTTATCTATTATACATACTAATAGAGAGTACAGATTGGGATTATGTGGCGCGCTGTGAAATCAGTAATCAAACGGAGCTCCCACAATTTTTTGGCCAATAAATCTTTATTTTTTAAGTCAAAAAATCTTTTTTTTATTAAACTAACAATCTGATATTGAAAGATTTTACTTAATTTTTTTTTGGATTCTCCAACTTCTTAATCAATTGTAACTGCCAAATATTAAAAAAAATTTATAATATTTTATTATTTAAAATAATTAATCAATTTATTAAATCTACTAGGATCTCTTTTTTTATTAAACTAACACACTTCCTACGTTTTGAATTCTATTTTTTAAATATTATACTGCATAACGTAAAATTATATTCGCTGCTTTGTTATTCTTCCCTTAACCTATTATTCAATCCTCCTCATTGATTCTTTCTCATAGATGTATTTTGTTTCTACTCTCACTTATATAACCCGTTTCTATATAACTGCATACGGATATTGATTTGTCATTTTCAGTTTGCATTGCCGTTCTTTATGCATTTCAGGTTTCGTAGGCTTTCTTATTTCGCTGTTCAGTATCATAATTTTCCAGTCGGTTCGTAGATACGTACTTGGTTTACTTTATTTATATATAATTTAGTTTGATTCTCAACTTGTCAAAATTACGCATCATTCCTTATCATATATTTTCGAGTTCTTCTTCTGCTTTCAAGTACTGCGCATTCTCTGAGTACTGCAAAGTTTTTATGTCTCTGTAGGCTTTTTTTTAATTTTCATTCCTTTTTTTTCATATTGATTGTAACCAATATTCTTAATTTTAACGAATGTGTCTCAAATTTTGAATTCTATTGTTCACAAAAATATTTCGATTACTGCAAATTTTGAGTACTGCAAAATTTACAAAATATTTCCAATTCTATTATTTTCGTCCTTTTTCAATATGAAATTTCGAGTACTGTAAATTTCGAGTTCTATTGTTCACAAAAAAATTATCAAAATGTTTTTAAAGAATTTATTAGGTCAAAATATCTAGATATACTACTAAAATACACTACATTAATGCTGACATGACGTCCTCACAATTTTTCTCGAATTAAATCTTTTATTAAATCAAGAATTAAGTCAATAATTTTTTTTGGGCAAATTTGGTTAGTAGGCTGTTTAGAGAAATAATGATAGTAAGTAGGCTTTTTTGTTTTTCAATTAAGTAAATATACCCCTCTTATTTTTTTTTACCATCAAACCTTCTCCATCCTCTTGTTTTCTTCTTTCTTCCGAATGCTTTTTAAAAACTGAATTTCTTTTTTTATTTTCTTTTATTATTTTTTTTTGTCTTTTTTATTTTCTTTATTATTTATTTATTTTTTAGAATGAAGAGTTTTTTCACACACCAGAATTATCACATACCGGAATTATCACATACCGGAATTTCCACATACCGGAATTTTCACATACCGGACCGGAATTTTACATACCGGAATTATCACATACCGGAATTATCACATACCGGATTTTCACATACCGGAATTTTCACATACCATAATTTTCACATACCGGATTTTCACATACCGGATTTTCACATACCGGAATTATCACATACCGGATTTTCACATACCGGAATTTCACATACCAGAATTTCAAATACCGGACATTTACATACCGAAATTTACATACCGGAATGAATTTTTAATTGTCTAATATTTAATTTTGCAAATTTTAGGGGGCTCGTTGTAATTTTGCAATTTTTTTAATTGTAATTTGCATATATGACGACGGTTTGCAAAAATGGGTCCATCACCGTCTCTTTTGGTTTCCAAAAGACTTGTTCTTTTTCCTAGTTGACAATGACAAATTGACAAGACGTGGAGGAGTTGAACATTATTTGAGTGGAGAATTATATGTTAAAATTGTCTCAAAATAAAAGTATTATGTAAACAAAAATAAATAGCGGACGGAAAGCACAAGGATCAAGTGATTGTGCCGCTAGTTTTAATTCAGAAATTTCTGGCATGAAATTTCTGGTATGAACTTTTCGTATGAAATTTCTGATATGAAAAATTCTGGTATGAAAAAATTCTAGTATGAAAAAAATTCTGGTATGAAAAAAATTCTGGTATGAACTTTTTGTATGATAATTTCTGGTATGAAATTTCTGGTATGAAAATTCTGGTATGAAAATTTCCTGTATGAGAAATTCAGTCCAGAAAATAAAAAAGAAAATAAAAAATAAATAAAAAAAGGCAAGAAAAATAATAAAAGAAAACAAATTCAGTAATTAAAAATTAAAACTTATACTTATATAACAAATAACAAACATCATTTATTCTTTCTTTCTAATAGAAGGGTTAATAATTTTTACCTACTATTAAATGAAAGTGGTAAAAAATTTGGAGTACATTTTTTTAAACAAAAACTAAAAAAAGCCTAGTATATCAAATTCTCCCATTTTTTTTTTACTAAAACAAAATCTAAAACAAATCTTTTTTTAACTAATCGTTTAAAAAATTAATCCAATAAGTTAAATATATCACGTTCTACAATTTACGTTGGCGGATCATATAACCTAAACTTCTCCTATATGTTTTACTTCTCCTCCACGGTGTAAATTTGAAATGGATCGGACCGTATCCGTCCGGCTCCGACTTTGCCGAAATTTCAGAACGAGATTGGAACATCCAGTTTGAATAGGATCCACGTACAAACATATGTCGCATTTTCATCTGACTTTATAAACACACAAAAAAAATGTTATTAATTAATTTAGAAATTTGTGGAACCCTAATCAAAAGTGTATACGACAAAAAGAGTGATCGTGTGAGGTCACTATATTAAGGGCATCTAATTGCCAAAAAGAGAGAGTTAAAAGGCGAAAGTTCTACACCTCATACTTATTGTAATATTTGAGGTAGATTTTAGAGTATTTTCGAATGTGGGACAAAGAACATTAATCCATCTCAATCTCAATCTTAAGGTACGTAGAAGATGTCAAAGATTGTGACTACATAAGAGTAGCCATTTCACGGGCAAGTTGTTTGATCGAACAACAATGTCATTCCCTTCTAATATTCCATTTCTTGCATACTGAAAAACGTACACGATTGATACACATCATATTGTAACAACTAATCAACTAATTCAAGTACGAGTAACGAGTTTATGTACTAAGGTTTCCCATTTTGGATTAGATCGACAATGAACAATATTCATCGTTTGATTGAGCTTATAGGTTAGGGCCGGAAAATTAACGGTTAAGGAGAGTATACATTATTGTCTTGGATTTTAAAAGATCCGAATAAAAAGAGGGTTTCAGGGGTTTGTACTAGCGTTTCGTGTGTGAGAAGCTCAACACATCAGTTTGACGACCTCCGTGGAACTTTGTATTTTCACGTGTCCCTTAAGGCCTAACAATAATCGTTGGACTCAATCAATACTTGGAGATAATAACTTTTTACGTCCAAAGTTGGGAGAATTCGAACCTATTATATAAGGTCGGTGAGCTACTCATATTGCGATAGTTGGTTTTTGGTTGAAACCTTACTGAGTTTATGTGTTGGGTTTGAGCCTAATGCACATATGTGCATACGCATGAACCCCGCTTTGCATTTCAATAGACTCTAACACCGTATCAGAGTCGGGTGAGCCTCTAATCGACTTGTCGATCCTAGCTTTGGACTAGTATAAAGAGAATGAGATGCTAGACCCGTTTATCTAAGTGTCAACGAGGCCTATACCCTAGACGCACTTGTAAGGATGTGTCGGAGATAATAATTGCCCTTGTATAAGCTATTACGAGCAAAAAAAAAAATCAAACTATACTCAATATATTGTATGGAATACGAGAAAAAACAAACATTCAACAAACCAAAATAGAAAAAGACACACAAATATATATTTACCCATATGGTAACGAAACCAAAAGATAATGCACAAATATCAGCAATACAGATTTAAATAAATAACAAATGACTCAAACTATATATATATATATATATATATATATATATATATATATATATATATATATATATATATATATATATATATATAACGTATTGCTTACACGGTTTTAGATTCAGGGATAACACTGTTCCGCGAATGTCCTGCTAACTCTTTGGAGTAAGAAATGCAATGCCTACAAATAAAATGGTACATCGTAAAACCAATTGGTAAATAATAATAATAATAATAATAATAATAATAATAATAATAATAATAATAATAATTTGTCTTGTAGTGTGAAAAGGTTAAATTCTAGCATATTGGATTTAAAGTGGGTTCCGTCGGACGTCAAGCGCACATGCACGTTAGGCTGAAGCTCAGCACATAAACTTAATGAGGTTCTATCATAAAATCAATTAACGATGAGAGTAGCACACCAATCTTATATACTATGTCTAATATTCTAATATTATCGATGATAACATTGCATCTTCCACACATCCCCTCAAGTGCAACCATATGGCTCAATTGACCTTTGATGGCATGCATTAATGTCAGCCAGTTCAACCGGATGGGACAATCATAGTCTAGGGTTTGCCATCAAATGTCTTAAGGCCGACAAACCTAATAAGTCAGCGTCCAAGATCGAAATGATTTGCTACCATATGAGATTTCGACGCATCATATATCGCATGAGATTTTGTCTCACATCTGAACGCATGTGTGTTGGGCCCAATCCTACTACTTAAAGCCGGTGAGATTTTCATCTCAAAATCAATTAACAATAAAATGAGGAATTCACCAACATCGTTATCCTCTATTATCGAGGTGATTTTATCATTTAAAAAATTCCTTAAAACACAAGTTTAAGAATTATCTTTAATTCATGGTATCTTGTAGTAATGGTATACTTAATAGATTAATCCGATAAGATGACCATCTTTAGATTAAGTAGCACTTTAATCGAGATCACTTATGAATTAGATAATTTCACTATAGTTGACATATCCCTAATATTATTAGGTTGGCTTAATCAAGTTAAAGTGTGAATATATATCGGAATTGATCGATTATGATAGACTGATAGTTTAATATTTTAGGGTTCGCTAAATGTTAGTTATGTAGGCCAAACTTGAAATTCAGATTGCAATGCTTTATATAAGTAAGAAACTAAACACAATATTGAAAAAAAAAGGTTAATTATCAAATTAAGCAAATAATTATGTTAATAGAGAAAATTGCCTAAACGGTACAACATTTTTTGGGTTGACTAAACTTTAGTACCCGTCTTTTAAACTATTAGAATGGTACCCCACCTATTGAGTCCGACAAAGATTAGTAACTATATCACTGTTCACACGTTAAGTTAACAAACCGGTGTTAAATATCTAAGGTAAGTGGACAATTTTGCATAAGGTAGGTGGACAATTTTTCCCCTGATATTTAACACCGATCTGTTAACTTAACGTGTGAACAGTAACTTAGGTACTAATCTTTGTTCGGACTCAATAGGTGGGGTACTATTCTGATAGTTTAAAAGATGGGATACTAAAGTTTAGTCAGTCTAAAAGATAGGGCATTATTTAGTTAATTTTCTCTATGTTAATATAAACCAAAATGTTGATTAAATTATAAGTCAATTGATGATGGTATAATAATAGATAAATATAAATATCTATAGAAACTCAAAATTTGTATTGAAGAGTTAATTTTGCCCATTAAATTGTCGGCAAAGATTGAGGGCTCGTTTGGAAGCGCTAGGAATCATTCCCGGTAACGGAATGATTCCGAATCAATCAAAAAATGCGTTTGGTTAGAGGTTTTTTAACACATGAAAATAATTCCATCATTTCTATTTCCTTTCCTAACCCTTATCCGATTCCATTTCGTTTTCATTCCACCGTTCCAACCAAACGGGCACCGAATGTTTAGAAGTCTTGTAAGAGTACATATGCTTCATGTTATACGAAATTACGAACATAAATTTTTCCCGAAACACATGCAGAATATTTTTAAATATTAAAGAAGTAGAGCAATCTCAATATTCGCCAACACTTCATTATTATTCCCCTATCAATATGTTTGGTATACGTTTTTCTTTGTTTTCAAAAATGAAGAAGAAAAGTTCATAATTTTATTTGGTTCAAGAATAGGGGTATATACATATACGAATAAAAATTAAATAAAAGTATGAATTAATGTATAAAATAAACATTATAGGTGCATAAAAATTATGAATTATGCATATAAATATTTGGAGAAAAACTCTCTTATCATAAAATTACCGAGCGACCAATACTCAGCTGGTCTAGTGGGATGTGGTGTTACACTCCTTTAAGTGGTTAGTCTCGAGATTCGAGTTTGAATCCTCTTAAGGTCACAAATGTAATTTTCATGAAAAAACGGTCACAGTTGTTATTCAAGTTCACAATTTTGTTCAATTCGTTCAAAATTATACAATGTAAGTTCTAATATGTTCATAGTTAGTTCCTACATTATTTTGTTAGTTTAGTCGTTATGTTTTTATGCAAGTTTTTGCTTGAACTGTTAAAACGGAATGTCTGAACTAACAATACTCAATATTTAAATTAATGATACCCGAATTTTGAACTAATATTATAAAAGTTTATAAATTTAGCTCAGTTCGTTCAAAAGTATACACTATCAGTTCTGTTATCTTCTACAATAGTTCAAGTATTATTTTGTTAATTTTGTAATTATGTTTTATGCACTTTGTTACTTGTACATGTTTGAACTAAACAATACACAACATTCAAATTAATGATACCCAAATTTTGAACTAATATTATAAATAGTTTGAACTAATGTTAAAAAAAATAAGAACTACTATAACAAACATTTCAAACTAATTGAACAAAAATATTAACCATTGGAACAAACAGTTTGAACTACGAGAAGAAATGGGGGAAACTATAATAATAAAGTTAAAAATTTTATACTATTAATATAAAAATATTTGAACGAAATGTATAAAATTTTGATAAAAAAAAAAGTGTTAAAAAAATTAGAACTACAAGAACAAACAGCTTGAGCTAATTGAACAAAAATATGAACCATTAGAACGAACAATTTAAACTAAGAGAACAAAAGGGGGGCAAAACTGGAGGAAAAATTTTCAAACTTTTATACTATAGTTAAAAAAATGTTTGGAAGAAAATGTATAAACTTTGAACAAAAAAGCGTTAAGAAAATAATAACAAACAATTTGAACTAATCGAACAAAAATATGAACCATTAGAATTAGACATGATCATATCTGGCTGGCCTGCCTAAAAACATGGACGGATATGAACAAAGGAATAAGCCCGACCATGCCGAAAATCCAGGCTAATCACGCCCCCGGGCCAGATCTGGACACCACTTTTGGCCCGATCTGGCCGAAAGCCCGGCCTGGGTAATATATATATATATATATATATATATATATATATATATATATATATATATATATATATATTTCAGTTCCGGTAATAAGGCTCGACCAGGCCTAGATATGAATAGGTTTAATTAGAAAAAACGAAAACAATTTAAAAGATTTGAATGAATTAGATTTTCGTTAAGCTACGAGATTATGATCAACATTGAAAAATGTTAGACACGTGTAGGTAATAAATTGGTTGGTTTGTGTTAAATTTGAAAATGATTGATTTGCAGGATTGATTACGTACAAAGTACGTCTCCTGCATGCATTTTTGCCATCCAATAAGCTTTAAGATATCGATAGTTAAATGAAATTCTAAAGAAATTGGTCTAGCGAACCCGGTCTGATATAATGATTTCATAAAAAAATTTACTTTTTATTTTTGTAGACAATTATAATGTCATTGGGCCAGTTTGGTAAGGTAAGATTACATAGATGAAGAGAATTATTTAGATGAAAAATTAAGGAGATGAAATTGTTTAAGAAGATGAAGATGAAAATAAGTAAAATGAATGTTTGGTGAAATTAATATGATTGTGGATAAAATTACAAAAAAGTACGTGTTAAATTTTTATAGATGAAATAGATGAAAAAAAGAAAGAGGGGTCAAAGTGAGATTTTATCTTCAATAATTCTCATAATCCTTATAATCTATGTTTTACAGGATTACAAAATTCCCATAATCTAATACTCTTAGTCTCCGTTTGGTTGGAGCGGTGGAATGGAAACGGAATGGAATTGAATAAGGGTAGGGAAAGGAAATGGAATGAATGAGATTACTTTCATCTGTTAAAAGACCTCTAATCAAACATAGTTTTTTATTGATTCGGAATCATTCCGTTACCGGGAATGATTCCCGGTGCTTCCAAACGAGCCCTTAATCTGCATAATCAAACACCTTCAATATCCTTAATTCCCTTACCAAACAAGATTACGAGAATTATCTCCTCTCTCGAAAGAGGATTAGATGCCGGATAAAAATATGGATTCTTTTATTGAAAAACTTTTTATAAAAATGACATGGATGGTGGAAATAATGGTTGGGAGGAGAAGCCACAAGAGACATAGATACATAAATAGGTGGTTGAGTATAATAAAACGAGAGCATAAATGTAGCAGCTTTGCTATGTATTGGTCGATGGAGATTTGATGAGAAACATAAAGAATATGTACCATTTCAGATATAAAGCTGCACAATAAGTTTTTATTTGTTACCAAATATACTTATTTAAACAACACCATACAAATTAAACCTATCGAAATAAGGTAAATTGTTTCCTTCCAAAACTCGTGTTTCTTTCTTTCTTTTCTTGATAAGATTAGGCCATGTTTGTTCTTACATTGATTGGACTGTGTCTGGCAATTTTCACGTGTTTTATGACTGTTGGTAGCTATTGGGCCTTCAGCCCATTTTTTTTGGGCCAGCCCAATAGAAACGCAACGTGTTATATTCGGCTTGTTTAGAATTGAAACGAGTAACAGGTTTGGATTATAGGATAATCCGAACTTTGATGAATTTGATATCCTCGTGCTCCTATCGGTAAGTATCGAGCATCGCGTACCAGCTATAGAAAGTAATTACCACTAATTCGGATTATTATATGAGACAAGCTAGCTACACGAGAGTTCGATTCGGGTTTGAAAAATGTTTCGTTAAAAGCTCGATCGTTTTTAAAACGAGCAAAATATACACATTTTATAACTCGGTTAAAATTTAGGGGGTGTATTTAATTAAGAGTCTATAGGAATTTTTTTGGAGTTTAAAAGTGTATGGGTATTGAATATAGATTTTTAAAAGTCCATATAAATCTGTAAGTATTCAATTAAGATTTAAAATTTTCCATAAAATTCCTATGGTATTTAAAAGTTTGTAAATTTTAAAAGAATCTAGGATTCTTTATTATTTTTATAATAATCTAAAATCCATAGAAATCTTCTCCCAACACATAGATCTCCACAGAATCTGTATTGACTCTATATAGAATTAAAATTAAGAATCCGTCAAAATCTTTAAAAGTATCGATTGAATACACCCTTAGGCTCGTTCATTTTCCAAACGGATTAAACATATACACAATTTTTACAGCTCAGTTGGTTTAGCTTGACTAAAGCTCGGTCTCTTTCTAAACGGGTTGAGCAAACAACTCTAATACCTTATTAAAATTTATGCTCGACTTCAAGTCGTTTATCCGGCCCAACCGGGCTTGGCATAAACATTGGCCATGTAAAACAGCCATAAAGGTTCTAGCATTTGGTACTTAGCAAGTGTTTGTCTTTTGTCTCGTAATTTAAACATGTATGCAGGATTTAGATCATTCAACTTAGCAGAAGACTTGAAAAGACCCAAAATGTACACTCCCAAACACAAACATCTCAAGCATAAAACATAAAGGTTCTAGCATTTGCAAATCACACAACAATAAGTGTATCCAAACCTGGTTAATGAACACCTAAAATGTTATAAAAACCCAGCCAAACCATTGACGTATACCGTAACCACAACCCAGCTATATCGTATACCGCGAACCCCCAGGACTAGACCATCTCTCACTGCCCATACAGAATATGCAGTCATGAACCCCATTTTCAGGGCTATAAGAAAAAACCCAGTATAACCCTAGAGGAAAAAAAGGCCAATAATAGTCACCACAAATACAAGTGCTTACCTAAGCTTAGTTCATTGTAAGGAGTAGAGAAGAGACTGTCTTACGATGAAGAAAGAACGAGCAGACAGGGAAGATTGTTGATCATTGCAAGAGCTAGTAATTGTCTTGCTCTCAATACTTCCAAACATTAGTTGCTTAGTTACCCCGCACCGAAGTTGTCGGTTCAAAGGTCGGAGGGATGAATGTGTTGTGATCATCATTTGTTGGAATGTTGCTGCTCTTTATAGTGTTTTCTAGTAGATGAACTAGTGAGACAAATATATCCATTCTTGTGATTTCCCTGTTAGCCTGTATGTGAGACAAACATGACACTCTTAAATTCTGTTTCATAATTGAATGCTTACCTTCCTATAAATTAAACAATATATGAGAGAAATATCATTGCATTGGATGAATAAGTGTTCCTTGTTTTATACCTCAACTGCAAAGTGAGCCCAAATCTTGTCGTCTCGTTTTTGAATCACCCCCTTCAGGATAGTCAGCCCCAATCCTCTTATTACATCAGCGATCTCCAAAAAGAAACCCCGTTCTTCACAAAGCATCTGAAAACAAGTCCTTTTCTCAGCTGACGAACATGTCTATAAATACCAAAAAGGAACTAGAGTAGGCAAAGGGAACAATACCCGGGTCCAGAAGAGGGGCAACTTACCTCCACAAGGAAATTATGAGGGGTATGTAAGTCCTCAACAATTATCGGGCACATCCTAGCTTGTGAATCAACTTCATAAGCCCATGTTGCACCCCCCTCAAAGTTGTCTTTTAGGAGCAAGCCACCATCTTTATCAATAATCTGCAAGTTCACAAAAAAAGATGCTATAAATGAATGTAAAATGTGCCCATCTTAGAGGTGCTTCTCCTTGCACATTCTACAACTACATATTTATATCTTTTAGGAAAAGAGGACTTGTACTCTGCAATAGAATTCATGAAATATCAACAACAGAGTTAATAAAGACAGAAATACTCTACCTTGGACTCCACTGTTTGTTTTAGCTTATCCGCATGCTGGGAAACATTTTGTAAGAAAAGCATATGCTTTATGGTTCGTTCCAGTAGTGCATCTATGCTACACTGAAAGATGAAAACTCAAGCATATTAGTGAGCTTCAGAACAATATTAAAAACATGTGGAGTAGTCAAAAAAATAAGAAAGAGGGGCAAGATCACCTTGGATCCATTTGGTATCATGTCACGCAATTCTTTCAGACGATCTTGTATCATTTGACGATCTTTTGGCCTTGGCCGAGGATTCTCACCATGTTTCAGCCGTTTGCGCATCGGCTTTCCAGCTATGTTGAGTTTCTGCGAATTAGCAGTAGCAACAGTATTTTCAAGTTTCACAGTTGGCCCCTGATCAACCCAGGAACTGACACGTGATCCGCTGTAGGACATAGTTTGAGCACAGTTTGTTGCATCGTTCTTTCCAGATGCACTCTTGGTGAAAGAAGCCTCAATATCCATGGAACTGATAGAAGGCCTAGAAAGCCCAAACAACTCATCCATCTGATGCGAGATGCCACGAAGACCGTCAATTGCGGAACTACTGGGGACAGAGGAGATACTACCCTTTGTCAAAGTTGTCCTGCATGACAAGTTCTCACTTAAGGACTGTGTTGCAGCAGATTGAACCCCAGATACGACTGCATCTAAGAGATCAGAACCAGATGTTGAGAACATGCCACTTTCTGACATTACATCACAATCAGGAAATGTAAATGAGGTCAAGTCTAGGGACTTCCCCTTTATTTGATCAACCATGGGTGGCCCATCTTTGCTTGGCTCACAGATAAAGCCATTTAAAATTTTGCTTTTAAAGTCAACACCCAAAGCATCAAACAAATCTTCCCCTGCTGAAGATTGGATACCAGAAAGAGATGTCACGCATGATGGAACATCACTTCCACAATGGGTTTTATTGAAACCAGGGATGAAATCAACATATGGTATCTGATGTGTCTCTTTGGACATGGAAATGTTAGGGCCTTCATACAAATCCCTCTCTGTATGCTGGTCAGGAAAACAATCCGCGAAACAGTCTGAAAGTTCATCACTAGTAACTGGTTGATCTATGAAACTAGAGAAACCATCGGTGATCTTCTTAGAATATTTGACATTCTGAATTCCAGATCCAGCAGATGTCCAACGATCTGAGGATTGATTTTCATTACAATGGACCTGAGATTGGACGCCGCTGCTAGACACGAACTGTTCTTTCAAAGCATGGCTTGAATTAACTTTTGCAATTGTTGATGGTTGGCACTCACCCCCTTGAAATATTGACATGCTTTGGTTATACATCTCAATGGATGAAGCAGTAGGCTTCAGTTTACTGGCAAGATTACATGATGTCTGGTTAACAAGTACTGAATCTTGAAATAAACCAACTCGGGTGCCACTATCACATGCTACATCCGAGGTGAAGCTCCTCGTACTCACATATGGATCCAAGGAAACAGATTTCATCTGATTGAATGGCAACATAAACTCTTCAACGGGTTCGTCTCTAAATTTA
Source organism: Fagopyrum esculentum (assembly GCA_033239045.1). NCBI lineage: Eukaryota > Viridiplantae > Streptophyta > Magnoliopsida > Caryophyllales > Polygonaceae > Fagopyrum > Fagopyrum esculentum. Next base: position 133,640,374 of record BSUD01000008.1, on the reverse strand, counting down.
TTGCCTGACAAAAGTTCACTAGGTACACACAATTGTTGCAGAATCAACGCCTTCACGTCTTGTACAAATCCAAAATTCTCCTTCATCTAAAATGACAAAATGGCAATTGACAATCATTAGAATGACCCATCACAAGCATACTAGGATAAAATGAAGGGAATAAGAAAAGGTAAAGTGTGAGTTAACAATATACTGATTAGTTAAAGATTTTCATTGATTAGTTGTGTAACAATAAAAACATATCCGTTGATTTGATGCATCTAGAACTACCATTACAATTTCTGGATTTTTTTAATACCACAATCTTAATAGCATTATCAAAATGATGTTATATAGATTTTGCTGATGGCCTCAATCCACAGCAGTTTAAACTCTCCAGTAATATGAGTTAACTAGATATAAGAATGTTCCAAGAAAGATACACTTACAGGCAATGAAGAACCAAGCTGAAGAACTCCATGTGGTAAAACAGGAATAACAGCTATAGTCTGCAGATCAAACAAGTATACGGTGCTGAGACCCCATAGAAACTACAAAACACAAGAAAGTACCTCAAAATACGCTAAAAGTACCTGCATGCCAGCTGAAAATTGTAGATGGACCTCACTCAGCACCTGATGCACGCACAGTGATTCAAATCATACATGCTTTATAGAAGAATTTGTTTCCTCAAAGATAAATACAAAACCAAAGGATAGAACAACTTGAACTACGTAGAAATAATACATAATCAAACAATTAAACAAAGAAGCGATTTGTTAGATTTTGTTGTATATACCTTTGGGGGATGCACCATTCCATTGAAACTTCCAGAGACAATCCACTCATGATTTCCGGTAAATGCAGTACGACCTACCAACCTGGAATGTCTAATACATAAGTATGCTATTCAAAGGCACAAGTAAACGATGTGTAAAGCAGTAAATCAGATGAAAATATTCCATACCCATCTCCAACCACATGAACCTGATTTGTAATCATCATCTTATTCACAAGGAAATCCAACTCTTCACCCACACGTGGAAGGGGCTGAGTATAAGCTTCATGAGAATGCCAAAAACCTGTGAGCTGCTCCAAAGCTAGTCTTCCATTCCTACTCTTGGAATTACTAGGAATAACAGAGCATGGCATGACCTCATAATAACAATCTTCCCATATCAAAAGCCTGAGAAGGAAGAATTAACACATGTTATGGCTATTACACCACCGCCATAGTAAGGATATAAACACATCTCTTTACATGGAATTGTCCGTATAAGATTCAGCAATTTTTTAAAGCACGTACATTACTTAAAAACTATAATTAGATAATTTGGCCTTATCGTTTAGGTGTAAAGGGAATCTAACATTAAAACAAGCTTCTGAATCCCTGAAACAATTGAGTGCGACATAACCCCTAATACGGTAAGGAATACTCAGGAAATACATAGAGCATAATAAACTGGGCATAAAAGTCCAAACAGCATAAAAGCACAGACCTGAAGAATACCAAGAAAATCAGAGAAAAGAAACCAACAACACAGAGCGGACGCGGAGGTAACAAAACACTGCAACCTAGCAATTGGACTCACATCCTAAATACAGGTAAAGGACAACAATGCAACTCACTTTCAGCATATCGTTTCTGCCACCTGATTATAAGCTTAAAAAGGTATGTGTTTTTGAAAATGAGTTTGATAAGAGATTGCTAGCACCTTTTGACTAGAAGAGGTAGCGAAAATAACTTTCCAGACAAGCAAGCATCAGAGCATACAATAGACAACCAAAAAACGACTTAGCACTGAACTTTCAAACGAGATGAGAATGTTCTACAGATGAACTACGTTACACCAGATAAGATTAAACAGAGTAACTAGCATCTGGGAAACTTACTTGGGGTTTTGACAACCGATCTTCCAGAAAACAGCATAAGACCACTTATTGACACCACAGATGGCCTTCAAAACTTCTTTCAACGAATAACCCATCGCTTTCGGATTAGGAAGACGAATTAACTAAATAAAGTAGTTTCAAATTCGAAATCGTCGCTGTCCAGCACCAAAAATCTGTAGATGGAGACGTCTGTACGAGCGCTAGACAGGATGACAGTAACAAAAAAAATGAAAGCTCCAGTTTAAAAACCTAACTTCCGCGACACGAACCTCTCCCCGCCTGTTTAGTCCTTAATCCGCCACTTCTTTTCCTCACTGGATCCAAATTCTCTGCGATCAAGCTCCGGCAACCCATTATCCGGCTAAGAGTATAGAGAGAGTGAAGATGCAGACTCTCTCTCCAAAAACGGAGAAAGAGAGTGACTGAAAGAGAGAGAAAGCGCGAAGGAAGCTAGAACAGAGCGCTTTGTGCAAAGCGGCAAAAAAAAGTAGAAAAAGCCTACACTATACCACAAGCTTTAAGCTCACAGTCAAACACAGCTCCTTCCATTGTCAATCTCAGCAACAACGATGAGAAAACGAAATCACGGACGACAAAAGCAACAACAGAAAAAATAAATCGATTCAGATTCCAAAGAAAGCAAAATCAAGTTCGGAAACGAATACTTTGAGTGCGATAGGACTGTGATTGTCCTTCCTCGGCCGGGAAAAAAGGCTTGTGGTGGTTGGTGTGGTTGTGCTTTGGCCCCAATTTGCTCTTCGCCTTTATCCACCAGCTGTGATTTTTTCACAGATGCGCGAAGAAAACTGATGAAGATGAAGCCAAGTGCGCTATCACTTTAATTCACAGAGGGAAGGTGGAGCCAAAGGATTTAGAAAGTCGTAAAAGTCCGTTAGAGTTGGGTTTATTTACGAAACCACCACTCTGCGCATTTGTCGTTTCCCGGTGAAGCTCTCTTCTTGAGATGTGTGTGTGGACTGTGGTGTCGCTTTGACGTCTGCCCTCACTTTTTGGTTTTATTACGGAACTGACATCGGATGACGGACCCCTTGTCCGTTGATAGATGAGGTATTTACTTATTTGTGGATTAGTGACAAAAATTATATAATTTATTTTTTCATTTTTTATAAATTGGATCATGAATTATTTGAGTGATTTTTAAACGTATCGGCGAAAATCACTTACAATAGTAGTGAGTAGTGACCCTAACTGCACACTTCGCGTGCGTAATTGATAAGTTTTCAACTACGCATATGGGGAGCGTAGTAATAGTTTTTTTTATCATCTCCGCTTATGGGTAGCGTATTTATAGTATTTAAAAAAAAAAAATTTACTACTACATTCCCACAAATTTAGTTGATATTTTTTTATGTACTCTAACTACGCTCTCCATATACGTAGTTGGGGACCTTATGAACTACGCAAGCGAATTGCAAGATGTGTGATGACTATTAAAGATATTTGTCGGTAGGTCTATCGGATTATAATTTTGTAAAATAATCTGTAAATTCAAAATAATTTTATATATCGAAAATGAAATTGGAGAAATATAACTACTAAGGGCCCGTTTGGTTCCAACTCCGGAAACGAAAACGGAATGGAAACGAATTTAATCCATATGTATATCCTTATTCATGAAATTTTATGAAATTATTCTTTGTGGTTTAATGCAAAATGCACTTGATTCCCCATATTTTGTTACCCTATAGTGTATCAAAAGTAATCAAACTCTAATCCAATTACTTCAAATCACAATGAATGATTCCAAAAACTTTTATGTAAAAGGGTATACGTATGGACTAGATTCGTTTTCATTCCGTTTCCGATTTCGGAGTTAAAACCAAACAGGCCCTAAATTTAGATAATTAAATACTTATTGAAAGTTAATTAAGCGAGAATCAACCGAGGTCTAATCCTATAACAACATTTGAAAATTTAATGAAAACATAGAAAGGGCTGTAATGCAACCTCTGGGTGAAACGTGTGCCACTATCACGACGATATTCATTTTTAATTATTACTCCATGTAATATTTGGACACAATTTAAATATTTAAATATTTAAATAATATCAAAAAGTTATAATAAATTGGGGTGAGGTGGAAGAAGGGGGAAAAAGATTGAAATCCCTAGTGCTTATCTGGTTATCAAGAATTCACGATAAGTAGATGGCTACTGAGTTTTCTTATTAATATTCTTCAATAACGATATTTACGTCGAGGTAGAATATAGGTGAACAATAAATTTTATTGTCAATCGGTCTGAATATCAAATATGATATTCCTAAAATATGAAGACTTAGACAACACAACATTAATATGTAAGACTAGTTGTACCCTCCTGAAAATCTTGATGGCATATTGTATAAGAAAAGCAAACGTATCAAAAGCGAACAGAAGAACTTCCTTCACGCTAGGGCTGAGCAAATTGCGGTTCGGTTCACCGAGCCGCAACCGAACCGCAAATTGCGGTCCAACCGACCGCACTTAATCGGTTCGGTTTGCGGTCCGCAAGTTTTCGTTTTGCGGTAACCGCAAACCGCAGAAAAAAAAACGCAAAAAAAAAAACCTTAAAACCGCAACCAAACCGCAAAATACGGTTCACGTTTTATGGGATTGCGGTTCGGTTTGCAATTTTGCGATTTTGAACCGATACTCAGTCCTAGGAAATGCGAATCAGTCAAAAAGGCCACATACACCTCATTCTTAGCCGAAACCTCAAACCTCCCAAAATCTCATTACACAAAATAGAGGTCTTATGGTATAAATCAATTCCCTAAAATAATACTCAACAAAACATCATATAATAATCTCGAATAACCTCAATGAGGACAATGTTGGGGTCATTATGGTAACTATAAATGATTAACCTAAACACATTGTGCTAAACAATGATGGTTGTAGATTTCATAATCACTATCAACCTAATAATTAATTACTAGTTTTGTAGTTATGATTACACTAAACCACTAGCTTATCCTTTTAACATAGAGCGATTATTAATTAGGATTTAGGTGGGGACTTCCATGGGAATGTCTCAAACAAAATTATCTTCTCTATACGAATGCGACGTTAAATAATCAACTTGGATGTTCAAGAAAAAACAACTAACTTTGGATATTTACACTAAATCACCCATAAATATGAGATTAGTAATAATGCCCATTTCTTACGTCATGCAAACATCACAAACACCTTTATTATAATAGGATCTGAATAAATATAAAAATTAGTTTTCATGATATTTTTTTAAGTCATATTATCAAGATTCGTGTAACGTTATTTTAATTATTATACTTATTTTCACCCATAATAAATAGTATCGGACCTTCTATTTTGGCTATTTTTTAATAAATTATAAATTTTTTATTCATAAATTTATTGTTAAGAATAATGTAACTATTATAAAATGAACACTAATTATGAACTAAATTTTAAAATATTTTATGAAATTGATTAAAAAGAAGAAGAAAACACCAATTGAATCATATTAAACATAGAAAAATTAAAAAGAAACAACATAATAAAAAAATACACAATTTTAAATAACAAACAACGATTTTTTAATATCTAAAATCCAAATAATGCTACATAGATAAAATGTAATTTTATGAAAAATTAATTTTAATGAACTGGAAATGAGGTTTTAAATTCATTTAATGTTCCATGTCAAATGGCGCGTCGATGCGACTGTAGAGCGGCCAAAACGACATCGTTTTAATTAAAAAAATATATAAAGAGTCAGGAGTCGACGTTAATAAACCGGAAATGACGTTTTAAGTTTAGGAGCCTTCGACCCTCCATTGTAGAGGGTCTAAGGATACAAAAGTATGAAATATCATATTCATTGGATAAAGTAGTAATTTTTTAAATATAACATGTAATTATACAACTATATTCAAAATTATTCAACTATTTTAACTATATAACCTAACAGTTAAAATGTAAATCTATATGTTAGATTATTCAACTAAATTTTTATTTAAAAATATAATAAGTATTAATTAATTTGAACAAATTATATTTCTTAATTATCTTACACTAAAAATTTGTAAATTATTCTCAGTTGAAGTATCTAATGCAAATCATACACATAAAAACAATTATGAAATACACTTGTAAGGCGATAACTTGTTAATGATACAGAATATATTTGATAAACTTTCATGATTAATATATATATGTTAAATGGTTTTTTATAATTATTGTATAGATTCTTGTATTAATTATTTTTAATTTATATCAGTTTAGCTAAGTCCTTCTGCACCGTATACTGCTCACCGGAGGCTGAAAAGGGACGATTTTGTCCCTCCTTTCGGGACCACCACTATTTACGTCTTAAAACAATTTATTAAAAAAAATTATTTTTAAACTAGGGGGTGTATTCAATTAAGTTTTTACGAGAATTTTTTTAGAGTTTAAAAATATATAGGTATTTAATATAGATTTTTAAAAGAGTATATAAATCTTTTGGTATTCAATTAGGATTTAAAATAAAATTTATATCATATTTAAAAGTTTGTTGATTTTAAAAGAATTTTTTTTTTTTGGTAAGGTAGACGGGGAGCTAAGGGCTCACTCATATTATTGAAAAAAAATAATAACGTAGCTAACAGATGGCTAGCAGTTAGGTAGCTACTCCTCGGACATCGTTTTGTAACAAAGAAATAACAGAAGATGGTGGATTCGAAAGCATAAAATAGCCAAACGGAAAAGTGTATGCCAGAGATGCCAGATGATCTGCAACCGCATTAGCTTCTCTGTAAGTGTAACGGAATTGGATGTTCCAATCCCAACTAAGGATCACTCATTCGCATAAGGTATCTAAGTCCCTTGTTCTGGTTGGTTGGTCCTGTCCGCCGGCCCCTTGGATCAATTAAGCTTAATACGGATGGTTCAATCCGGCATAATGAGGCTCAAGCCACTGCTGCCGGGGTTATCAGAGATGCCAATGGGAAGTGGCTTGCTGGGTTTCTTTATTACTCCTGTACATACCTAAACCTTATAGAAATATTTTCCCAACACGTAAGGTTTTCACAGAATCTGTATTGACTATATATAGAATTAAATTTTATGATTATTAAGAATCAGTCAAAATCTTTATAATTCTGTATTGAATACACTTCTTAATTATATATTTTATTATTAATTATAATATTAACCTTTTTATTCCACGGCCATATTTTAATAATTATCTATATTAGGCCAAAAATTATGACACTTGATGAGTTCGAATGAAAAAACTCGATCGTTAATCATGTTTTATTTAATAAAAACACCACATGCACTAACTTTATTGAAAAGATTAATATATAATTAAATTAATACCACTTTTCAGAATTATAATTTAACACTGAACTGTTTGAACCCTAATTTGTTTAGTAGTAGCTAAGATGAAGCAAGAGGAGACTATAGAGACGTGAAAAGATGGACCTCCATAGTCGCGATCACATGAGCTTTATGTTGCCTTTTGAATCTATTGTTTTATTTCTTAGTTTTTGTACGTTGTTACATTTTTATAATTCTTAGGGTTTGAATCATTGTAAGTTTCAAAGGAAGACGTACCATTATAATATAAAGATTGCATGTGAAGAAATTATATGAATATAGTATAGTTGCTAGTTGATGTATCTTTATTCTTTGCTCCTCGATTCAATCCTTGATCTTTCTCTTTCTTTGTTTTTTTATGTTAGGTTTGTGAATTAGATCGATGAAGAGTATATAGATATGGTTTTACATGACTAAGATAATGATAATTAACATTTCTTCCAAAATTACTACGTTCGTATGTACGCTTGGCGGAATGTACAGTTAGAATCTGGTGGACTTGAAAATGAAAGAATAAGAGAATTTTCAATGACGAGGATTTTGTGGAAGAAAGAAGTATTTTCGTTTACGAGTTAGTTAAGGAATATGAGATGGCTTGTAATAAATTGTAGAAGTCGCTTCGAATGTAGCAAATTCGTCCTTACATGTGGTTGGACTAGACTAGTGGAAGAAACGATAAAGATCAACACATATGGGTTGGTAAAAAAAGATGGGCATGTGTCAACAACAGGATTTATTATAGATAACATAATGTCGGTGTTTGGTAACGAGGTTTTTTCAAAATATTGGATTATTCATTGTGCTTATGGTTGAGCTATGAGGAGTTTTTTGTGGTCTAATGAAAATATGTTTATAAATGGTAACCATTCTCCTAGCTAGCAAAGTACATTCATTGGGATAATTCGTTTGCGTGTCTAGTATTTAGATGTCATGATTATATCAAAAGGACTTGGGCAATTCGAATACGTTATACCTACTTTGAGATGAACTATATTACGGATTTCTTAGCTTTTACTGTGCATAACTATGTGAATTGATTTTGAACTTGCACACGAAATCCTTCATGCTCATAAATAAATCATTCGAGGCTTCTCACCCTCTCTTTAGTCTTAGAAGTCGGTGTCAAGGATTTATTTATAGAGAATAGTCCATCCAATTCGACGCATCTTTCGAAAGACTAATGAATGATAACTCCGCCTTGATATTTAATGTTATATTTTAGGATGATGGAAGACTTAACAAAAATGTGATTTTATAAACTAACAAATATCGATTATATTATCTAGATATCTTGTATGTTTGTTACGTGAATCATGCACTATATTAGTTGGATCTTAGAGAAGAAAGAGAAGATTGTCAACGAGCCAAATATGGAGGATCTACAAAGTTGTTAAGGTTGTTGAAGAGAAGATCTACTCGAATATATTCAAATGGCTACAACAACATAACAACCGAAGATTTTGTTCAAGATTTTTTGAACAATTTCAAACATCCAACAACAAAGATTCTCGAGAAGATAGTTCGGATTTTGTGGATAATTAAAGGCGTTACAAACGATCAAAAGAAGATGCCTCCACCGAAGACTATAAAAGAATCCATTAATGAAGAAGAATATACAAGCTTACAAGTAAACACTCCAAGTTTTCTTCATTGATCAAAAGTTTATCATTCTCAAGAGCGTACTTTGTTTCAGTTTAGAGAGTTAAATAAACACATAGAGCTGCATTGACATGTCATTATAGTTTTATTCTAAGTGTTACCCTACAAAGTAACTAGGCTATTATTGCGAGATCTGAGTTGACTAGATCGTAGCGGTGATGCTATATTGAGTGAAGAAGGGAAGTTCTTATAGGTTGTATCTAAGACTCAAACGAAGGAGATAATAGATAGTGAAATCCTAGGGTCGGAAATCCTAGGCGGAGACGTAGGTTGTTAGAGTTGAATTTCGTAAACATATCGTGTGTCGATCTTTAACTTCCGCACTCTATACCGTTATATTGTGACTAACAACTTTATGCAGGTTTCCTAGTCAAGACTTTGAAATTCATTTTAAGTCCTCGAGAAACAGTTTTGTCACATAATACAAATAACGACTTCAGGGCATTGGCATTCATTTCAAAGCCTTAAAATTCGATATTGCGAAAATTTCTCATACTATATTCAAACCCCTTTTAGGATATATTTATCCTTTACTAAATTTTTCAATGGAGTTGTTAGCCATTTCCAAAACACATTTTTTAAATTATTTTTTTCCTTCCAACATGTGATATATTGTGTAATAATTTTGAAATAAACCAATTATAAATAAATATTCATTTTCATTTTTTATTTATTCTCTTTTGGCAAATAAATCGAGCGTTGAAAGTCTTTCCTCCGTAATAAATCGAGATAACGGAATGCCCTAAACGGCTAAAGTATATGGATGACGTATGCAATACGCATAAACTATACGCAATATCTTAGACGATGAGTCATCACTAGAATTGTATGGTCGCCGTCGTACTTACAACTAATCATTTAAAGGGTGGGCCCCATACGATAGTGCTATGCTTTACTTTCACTTGAAGCATACCACATTCATTACAATTCCTTGCATGTTTTCATCTTTTTTCCTCTTCTTTCATTTTCTTCCCCCTTGTATTACATAGATATAGAGACCAAAAATTACTTCAAGAAAAGTATAAAAATAAATAAATTTTTTTAAAATATTTTTTGGAAATGTTAGTTAAAGGCCAAGTGAGTATTATACGAGTGCTCATGTGCGTTAAGTTTCGTTAACTATGATTAGGATAATAAGTTTCGTTAGTTCATAAAACTTATATACAAGACTCGCAATTAGATCAGATCATCTTCGGACAACTCACCCAGAAAAAATGGACGGATATGATTAGATGTGGAAGTCCGATTGGGTTAAAAAGTCCGGCCCGTCAATCCCGTCGGCCCGAATCTGGGCATCACTCTAGGCACGTGCGGACCAAAATGTTCGGCCCGGATAAATAAATGAAAAACTATTTAGTATAATTTGAAAATTTTAATGTATATTGCATAAATATCTTAAGTATATATTATTTCAAAACAAATTTTTTTAAAGTAATAAATAAAAAGAAATACCCGTCATCCGGTTCAGGTATGGCGGTTATTACAAGGCCTTACAGGCCGTCACCCAAGTTCGGATAAATTTGATAATTTTTTTTAATAAAGCCCGAATCCAACCGAATATGAACATGTTTAATCACAATCTTTCAACTTTATATATAAGGGTATGTTCATTTAATTTAGTTTATAAAGGACAAATACAATTATAAAGATTGAAATTTATTAAAATTCTTGGATACATGTGAAAGGAATTATGGGAATAAAAAGAATAAAGTAGGGAATGATCTCATAGCATAATATAATTGATAATTTTTTATTTTAAAAATATATAAAATATATAAAATATCTTATTAAAAATTAAGATTAAAATTAATTTGATCAAACCCAAATATATTTAGTAAATGTATCCTAATCAAACCTAATGAAAATAGAATAGGACCTATTTGTCCAATTTTTTCAATTACTTTTTAAATTCAAAATTTAACTTAGAAAAATATTCTTATAATTTTAGAAAGCTAAGGCTATTATTTTTAGTACACATCCGACTACCAATAATTTTATGCATATTAAGTATAAAATCTACATATTTATAAACATAATATATAGATTTCATCGTTCAAAGAAAACTCTAAACTTTTTGTGATTGGTCCAATACCCTACAAATTAAATAATATTTTTTAAAAGGACTTTCCTTTTAGGTCGTGGTTAGTTAATAACTTTACTATTACTACTTTTTATCATAAATAATATTCGAATTTTCAACATTTAATACTCAATTTCATGAAGACATTTATTTTTAAAATAAAAAATAAATGTTAGTTGGACTATAAATGGATGTCCAAGTTCAGAATCGGATATGTCAAGATTCTCAGGCGCCATTTTTGTCTTCTCCTCTCTAATGGCTTTATCCATCGTATCAAATTTACAGATTTTATCTCTTTATTTTTATCTATATCCTATTTTATTTATATTTTTATATAATAAAAGTTCAATGTAGTTTAGAAACCGTCGTATCCGCTTTGATAGTTGGGTTAACTCAAACTAGAGTTCAATACATTTTTAAAAAAATGAAAGTTAATACATATAAAATCGTATATCTAGGTCACAACTCAGACGCATATGATGAAATTTTTAGAAGTTAACTCTCCTTTCCTCTAAACTTTGTATAAACAAAAAATAGAAGCTCTTGAGAAATAAATTATATTCCCTCCGTAACAAAATGTTTGACACTTCTATAATATTAATGCATAGACAGAATAATTACACTACTACCAATGAATTAATTATTCTCAATTTAACTCCTCATACTTTTTAATCGGCTAAAATCTATTAAAAATGAGTTTTTTTTCTAGGAAACATGAATAAAATCATTAAAGAGTGTACTTATCACCCAAACAATCAAAAACTTTATTTGATTGTTTAAAGTCATTAAATATTTTTTAATTCATGTGTTCAACTCTCAAATGACAAACATTATGTTACGGAAGGAGTAGATTTCATGGTGCATAAAAAAAGTTTCTAAATTTATTAATCTTAAGTTATTATTTTTTGTAAATTAGACAAAAATATTCTTAAAATATATTTGTTTATAAGTTAGTGAAATAAATTTTGATTGATTAAACATAAGATAAGATCATTTTTTTACCTTTTTGGGTTAATCTTGATGAGTAAAAATTAAATGTGTAAAATTTTGAAAGTATAATTTTTAAAAGGTAATTTAATGTAATTTCCATAGAATGGTAAAATAAATGTGATGTGGAATATCCATATAAATTGGATTTGGGCTTGCAAAAGCCGATTGGTATATGGACCCATCGGTGATGCAAATTCGACGGCGTGGCGCACTCACGGGTCACACCAACCAACACAAAATTAAAATAACTTACCAAATCTTTCTATTGTGATTTTAACTAAATATATGGCCAATTACATTATTTAATATAAATCACTTAACTTTGGTATAATAGGAGGATACAAATGATAATGTTGAAAATAATTACCCACATTGAATGTGAAGATATTTTGAGAAGTTAGTATAAAGGTCGGTGACTGCTCTTTATATTGTCAATTGGTTTTAGAATAGAAACTCACCGAGTTTATGTGTTGGACTTGAGCTAAAATCTCCACTTTCGATGTGATAACTTATTATCTTCGACAATCAATAAAAAATTATTGGTTCATGTCTTTTGTTGTCGGTGTTGATGTCAATATTTCTTAAGAAATTCTGTTAAGACATGTAGATTGTCCAACGTATACTATATTAAAGTATAGTCGACGTGGAACAATCCACACATCTCAACAAAGTTCGTGTCTTTTTAAAAGATGTTTTGTGCTGATTAATTTATAGAATGTATGCGCCATCAAGTATGGATCTAGGAGTGAGCTAGAATTTGCTCTGGTCTACCAAATTTTTTTCGAAGGCTCATATTTGTTAGAAATTGTCTAACATTAACTAAAGTTCACTTGACATATATAGAGTTAAAATCATCTATGTCACAACACTTCTTTTAGCCTATGACATTCTGCGCCTTGACTGAGTTCTCGATCACCGCTTTAGCTGAGAAAAATCTACTTGCCAAGGGTTATATTCACCAACAACTATCAAAATCAAATGATTATTAGGCTTGTTCATTTTCCATATCAGATATGAGTATATCAGATATCGGTATCGGTATAGATATCATATATATGGATATGAGATTGATATCTCATATCTGATACTTGTGTTTGACAAGATGATGAGGTATATCAAAAGAGGAAGAGTGGGGAGGGAGAGGTTTGAAGGAAAAGTGAGATAAAATGAATGTGATATCTCTCAATTTTTTAAGATATCAAAAACGATAAAAAGTAAAGTATTGATATCCATATACTTAATTACGATACATGGATATCGGATATGTGATATCTATACAATATCTCATATCAGGATATGGAAAATGAACGGGCCCTTAATGAAATGAAGTTAAATATCATGTATTAATAATATAATAAATAAATAAAATACAAAATAAACACATAATTCAGTGACTACTTTTGGACCAAACAAACAAACTTGGGTTAGTGATTATATATATCGCAGCAAGTTAAGCCCATTTATAATGGGCCATACTTTGTGGGTTTTCAGATTTCTGTATTGGGTTCAATAATAAGTATTCCGGTTCATCGGTTTTCCATTTTGTAGTAGAATATGCTTCTCCAACCCAACATGAACCGGAACCAACCCATCAAACCCATTACTTGATCTAGGATTTTTCCGTTTGGTGCCCCTGAGTTTTTGGCTTTTCCGGATGGTGCCCAATGTTTTTCACGTTTTCGTTTGGTACCCCTGAGTTTTTGGCTTTTCCGGATGGTGTCCAAAGTTTTTCACGTTTCCGCTTGGTACCCCTGAGGTTTTGGCTTTTCCGGATGGTACCCTTCTTTCTTATTATTTGTCTAAAATAATGTTTCTTACATTAAATTTATAAAAAAAAATAGGGGAAAAAATTATAACAATTTTATATTATAAATTTTGAAGACAAGTATATTTTAATTGAACAAATTTAATCAACTATTAATATTATGATATTTTTTAAAATATAAGGTTTTTACATATTATTTTATGATTTTTAATATATTTATTACTATTTGATACTTTATCATATTTTGCATCAAACATGAAATTTTTTTATGTTATATGGAAACTAATTTTTATAAAAAAAAATTTATTATCAAATTTTTTCCCTATTTTTTTATAAATTTAATATAAGAAACGTTATTTTGCATCAAAACATGATTTTTATACAAATTTTTTTATCATATTTTTTTCATTTTGAAAAGTGGAAATAGTATTCAAATCGGACATTTATCAATAATTATTAATTTTTTTTGAAAAACCGAATGTTCAATTTGAATATTTTGCGTTATATATTTATCAATGATTTATTTCATATATAATTATAAATAAAACATAAAATTTATTTTAACAAATATGATAAAAAAAAAATTTGTATAAAAATCATGTTTTGATGCAAAATAACGTTTCTCATATTAAATTTATAACAGAATATGGAAAATATTTGATAATAAATTTTTTTTTTCTATAAAATTAGTTTCCATAAAACATAAAAAAAATAAAATTCATATTTTGATGCAAAATATGATAGAGTATCAAATAGTAATAAATTATTAAAAATCATAAAATAGTACGTAAAAACCTTATATTTTAAAAAATATCATACTTTATTAATAGTTGATTAAATTTGTTCAATTAAAATATACTTGTCTTCAAAATTTATAATATATAATTGTTATAATTTTCCCCCCTATTTTTTTTATAAATTTAATATAAGAAACATTATTTTAGACAAATAATAAGAAATAAGGGTACCATCCGGAAAAGCCGAAACCTCAGGGGTACCAAGCGGAAACATGAAAAACTTTGGTCACCATCCGGAAAAGCCAAAAACTCAGGGGTACCAAACGGAAACGTGAAAAATTTTGGGCACCATCCGGAAAAGCCAAAAACTCAAGGGCACCAAACGGAAAAATCCCTTGATCTAAACAATTTTATATGTGCAAGAAGTATACTATTAAGGGCCCGTTTGGTTTTAACTCCGGAATCGGAAACGGAATGGAAGCAAATCTAGTCCATACGTATATCCTTATTCATGAAATTTTTTGGAATCATTCCTTGTGGTTTGAAGTAATTGGAGTAGAATTTGATTACTTTTGATACCCTATAGGGTAACAAAATGTGGGGAAGCAAGTGCATTTTACATTAAATCATAAGGAATGATTCCATAAAATTTCATGAATAAGGATATACATATGGACTAAATTCGCTTCCATTCTGTTTCCGTTTCCGGAGTTAGAACCAAACAGGCCCTAAGATCGTTAAAATTGTTTCCTCCAAACATGGAATTATAATCCATGTTTGTCAAATGAAAAGTAAATTTCACTATTTTAAAAGATTCTAAAGAATAAATTTTTTGGGCGTCTTACATACTCGACGTTTAATTTATTTGTTACCAATTCACTCAATTTATAGAGTCCCCCCC
>BSUD01000008.1:133500595-133624961 GCA_033239045.1 Fagopyrum esculentum | reverse complement strand
ATATATATATATATATATATATATATATATATATATATATATATATATATATATATATATATATATATATATATATATATATATATATATATATATATATATATATATATATATATATATATATATATATATATATATATAATTTGGACTATGGCTGACGGCGCCCGGAGTTTAATTCACTCAATTTATAGCTTTTTTTTGCGTATAAATAATGCAATCGACTTAGAACCTATTCAACTAGAAGAGTTTATGAGGTTGAAGAGGACGATTATGAACGAGATTTATAAAAAAAATTTAAGAGAAAGATTATGGTTAACAAATTTACTATGCTAGTAAAGTTAATGAGTAATCATTTTTACTATATACTATTTATAAATATTTTCTTTAATTTAAACGTCGACATCCTTTTCTCTAAAATTTTTAAAAAGAATTGGCGTCGGCATCCAGTGGATAATGATAGACACATTATAAGTTTTTTCTCCTTAGTAAACGAAGGTCGTGTATATAAATTTTTTTTAAAAAATTTAGGAGATATTTTAACTTGGACATTATAAATTAGAAAAACAATAAATAGTTATAATTAATTTATAAATTTAAAAAGAAAAGAAAAAGAGTATCAACTTCATTTTGACAAATGACAACTAAATCCACATCTAGTGGAGGAGAAAAATACAATATTTTTTGCATGGATTCTATTACGTACCGTTCTAGTGCTAATGTGCGACATTTATAGTGGTCAGGACTTTCTCATGTTAAATCATAAATAGCAAAAACTATTTAAAATTCTCCATTAAAATCCAAAAAAAACTATCCTTATACAAAAATACAAACAAATAAACAACTACTGATAGTCAAATACTCCTTAAGTGTTAGCCTCCTTAAGTGTTAGTCCGAATATTCGAGTTTGAATTCTCCGCGAGACATGTATGGAAAAATTGGTATTGAGAGGGTATTCCTTTAATGGGCCACTGTAAATACCCTATCCGGACGTAGGCGAAGCCGAACTGGAAACGTACCATTACAAAAAAAAAAAAAAAAACTCAAAACAACTTACAAGAATTATGGCTTGAAATTTATTTAGAAAATTAACCACAAAATATTAAAAACTTAAAATAACGTGTGAAGTTAAAATAATGCAGGATAAAGTTAACTTTTTTTTTTTTTTTTGAGGTATTTAAACAACTAACCCTTTCCAAAACTGACAAACTAATTTTGTGAGATAAACTTTTATTGTTTTTCAAATATTATAATATATGACAAAGGTTTTTTTTTTTGACATTTTCTTGAAAGTAGGCATTTACTAGATAGATTGAATTTTATAATTATATATATCTTTTATTTAAAGCTATATATTAATTATGAGATTTGAAATTGAATAACCAGGACATAATACTCGAATTCTAACTTAAATATAATATCCAAAACGTAATATTGAATTATTATACTTATAATTCAATATTTGAATAGAAAATTCTATTTTCTATTTTTTTATTTTCTATTTTTTTATTTTCTATTTTCTTATGGGATCAAAATCAAATATGCACTTTAAGCTATGGCGCTTTCATAACATGTCTTTATAAAAGGACCACATATTATGGATATAGACGAATTTTCAATTTTCACATATTTATCGGTAAAATGTAATTTTGACAATCAGGCATGATTTTTTTTTTTTTTTTTTACAATTTTTCATATCAAATGTAACATTCCGTAAAATTGTCATCCCGCATTATTTGAACGGACGGGGATTTGTAATTGACTTATAAGGATGAATTGCTACCTATGTCAACAAGAATTCTTCTTTCCCTACTAGGCGGTCACTCAGCTCGGTGAACGGTCCCTGGCCTGACGTGGACGTTAGGAGTTTAAGTGGGGGAGATTGTAATATCCCATAAAATTGTCGTCATGCATTATTTGAATGGGGATTTGTAATTGACTTATAAGGATGAGTTGCTACACATGTCAACAATAATTCTTTTTTTCCATTAGTAGAGTGAGGACAAATAACTCTGAAGTTAAGCGTAATGGGTGACATCCTGGGAAGTTTTCTGCGCGAACATGATTAGCATGGGGACAACGTCACGTCGTCACTAAGACCTCGGGTACGTCTTACATCAAACCGGGTGAGTCAAGGTAAGATCTGAAAAAATACAACTCGGCTCATCCCCTACTCGCTAACTCGATCAAACTACAGCTCTTGTCATTCAAATTTATAAACGCATATAATTACTGTATTCCACCCACTGTAAAATGTAATTTTTTTACAAAAAAAACTTAGACGACACATTATCTAACGAATTGAAAGACCGAAAAATAGCAAACAGACAAATCAACACGAACCACCCAAAAATAAAATACAAATAAAACATAAAAATAGAACAAGTAAACTCAAAAATAAAGATATCTTTAAGAAAAAGGAGTTCGAGTATTTGCATTCGATTCTTTCTACTCCCCACCATACGTACGATAGCGAATGATCTCCAATTTTCCCACACAATGGCATTTCTTTTACTTAATTTACAATAATATTTATATTAATTACTTATATATATATAACTCTCTATATAGAATGTGGTTCCTATGAGAACACCCCTAACGTGTATACATGAGAACAATCTTAGACCGTCGGATAGTGAGTATTAAGGGTCGAGATTTAGTGTAGATATCGTAATTAATAATAATTAGGAATAACCACAATAACTACGAATAATCCACTCAACCAACAATAACTACGAATAATACATTAAACGATATGACACATTCGTAACAAAACTAATAATAACTACGAATTTGTTCTCATGTATACACGTCAGGGGTGTTCTCATATAATCTTCTATATATATATATATATATATCTTTTTACTAGTGATGTTGGAAATAAGTATCACATTCACCACTAATTTCCGATGTGTGGTCGCCTGCTAAATATAGTACGTTTCAACTTTCATTGCATGGCCATGCAACATTTTGGTCTTATATTGGAATAAAAAATTAACCTGAAATATTCTACGTAAATATAATAATAATTAAAAAATTCGGATACCCTATATGATTTCCCTTTCAAGTAAAAGCAATATGTTACGCTTCATAAATTTTAGGTTATACCCATGTCTCATTTTTCTAATTTATCGACTTTATCTCTTTAATTTATATCCACAAATAATTACTAAGAAAATATTCTTTCCATTATAAGAAAACAAAAGCTGTACCCAAAAGTGCTATTGCTCCCTTTGAAAAAGGTGTTACTTCAACTAACATACAAAAAAAATCAACCAATTAATATGATTTATTTATTTTAATTTAATAAAAATTCGTTATCATTATTGAATACATTATCTTACACTCTTATGTAAGAAAATGATTTGTTGACCATAACAAAATTAAAGCGTCATATTATGTAGCTAATGATATAGTTTAATATAAGCATGAACGCTTCGATTAATAGTCAAATCTTAAGTTATTCTCCATTAATGCATACTAGTTAAGTAATTACTTGAGCTTTTATATATTAGTGCACATTACAATTTACTTTAGTCGTTAATATTAATATTAATAATATTATTATTATTAAATACTAATAATCGAAGGTAAAACACATTACAAGCCGTTGGATGGGAGTCTACTAACAAGTTGGGTTCCTCATCCTTTTTCGAATGGTAAACGCATTCCTAGTCAAAATAAAGCAAGTATTCATACTATATCCGGACAGTACGTTAGCAACCGAACCCAACCTTTTAAAAAGTTTCACCGCGTCGTCACTCAGGTCGTCAAACGTGGTGAAATATGTATGACGTGAAATATGTAGGACGTGAACATGTAAACAGGATTGCAATATCAGATAAGCTATAGGATCTCCATTAGAATTCGACTCGTAAAAATACTCGTTCCGATAAAAACATAGTTAACAATTTTTACATTCGACATACCAAATCCTTAAATATACCCCTTCAAAAAATAAAAGTAAAATTAAGTACCGCCTTTCATAATTTCCACGTGGAAAAGACAAAAAAAGGGTTGCGGGACCCAGTTCAAACCTACAAATACACCCCAATCTCAATTCTCAGTCAGCAACTCATTCAATAGGTCATTCCCTTTCATACAAAAACCCGACCCGACCCATTCCAATCACTCCCAAGGCAAATGAAGAATTCGCAGGTGGAAACTGAATCTATTTGGGGCTCCATTCTTTCAGGAAAGTTCAAGGAAGAATCCAAAACGGATCTTGATCCGCCGCCATACGTACATCCTCTAGTGAAGCGATCAGCCGCCTTAAGCGACAAGAGCCTCGAGATTTGCACTGAGTCTCTCGGCTCAGAGACCGGGTCCGATGGTTTCTCACTCGTATCCGGTCCGGTTCACCTTCATACGAAGAAATTAAGCAGCAGTACGATGAATAGAACAAAGAGGCTGACTTTACCGCCGCCTTTGCCTTCCCTGAGTTTGAAAATGAGAAGTCGCCGGAGTAATGGGAGGTTGGTGGTTGAAGCTGTCTCTATCCCCTCGAAAGATTGCTGCTTTCGAGCTGAGAGACAAGACGGCCGCCTTCTTCTCACTTTATCAGATTACCTAGGTTCTGAACAGGTTAGTAATGATGACGCTCATGATGAGGACGATGATGACGTGGAAGAAGCTGGTGAGTTGGCGGCTCGGCCGTACATTTACTCCTTGAACAACAAGCTTCAGCCTTGTAGGAGGCCTGTGTTGATCTTCAATGAGCCTCACTGTATTGTCACATCCTAATTTTAACTACAAGTCTATAGGTGTAATTAATAACTAAGCACAATTCCTAATCCTTTGCCTCTTCTTAATTTGGCACATGTAATTTTTGTATAATGTGTTAAATTTAAGTGCTACGAGTTATGTCAACTGGAATGGTTTCTTGCACATTGTTATCGTGTCATTTTCTTATTAATATTGTGGATGTACGGATAATGTGAACTATCGACGGATTATATATGACGTGGAGTTCATCGCATATCAGTCGAAATTTCATCCAAAACCAATTAACAGGTCGAGCTTGTTGAGTATTTGGATAATTATTTGGGGTTGATGCTTGCACCACCAATAAACATAAATTAATGATTGAATAGAAGATTTAATATGGTACAATGGTGTTCTTTCGATACTAAACGTTGTTGGACCGACACTCGTATTTTAACTTTTTCGAAGGACACTTTTTCAGTTTATAGGTTTTTGTACAATTATTTACCCGACATATACTTTTGTGGTTTGAATACACATGAAGTATTTTTTTTTCCTCAAGTTAATGTGGTTAAAGGTTCATGTGTTTTTCCGATACAAGTGTTGTCACACTTACACATGAACTTTTTACTTTTTGACGGACGCTTTTTTTGGTTAAAGGTTTTTTTACAATTCGTCTAAAACTCTTGTACTATCAATTCAAGTTATATGTATTAATGGTTCATACAATTTTACAGTTTTTTATAGGTTCAAAATGATTATCAAATGTAATTAAATTTGTGTTTCATAAACATTGCTCGAGAATATTGAAAAATATATAGAGTAATAGTGTGGTATATGCACTAAATTAACAAAAACATTAAGATGTCAATATTAAAACTTTGATATAAAATTATAACAACTACGTTTTTATTTTCCCATGAAAAATATTCTATCTTTTTAAACATACTAAAAATTTATCTTTTATTAGCATGCATCTAATTCATATTTATGCACCAGTAATTCATTTTAGTTTTTTTATACAAGTTTAAACATTTGTTTATCCGATTAACCAACTATTCATATTTTATATATACATTTTATCACTCCGAAATTGTTTTACCCGACTCACTCCCGTTAAAAGGCGTTAATGTAATGCATAAATTTTTTAAAAATACGTTCACAATTAGCTCGGCCACATAACCTTTCTTTTTGGTTAACCGGTTGTTTTCCCTTCAACTACTTTTAACCTTCTTCAACGGTCTTTAACTGACGATTTAACTGCCTCAATTGAGCAGTATATAAAAGCTGAATAAATGTCACATTTTTTAGTAAGAAAATCGTTTTCAGTTTACTCTCTGATTCGATTGTAAGCTTTGTTGTATCCTTAACCGTGATTTGCTTAAAACCTAACAACATAAAATATGAGAGCATATATCAACTTAAAAGACAGTGATTCACGTCTCAAAATCTCTACAAATTACCCTAAAAATTACTTCCACAAAATAAATAACTAAAGATACATTCTCCACCTTGAATCCATTCATGTCTTCTAAGTGCTAACAAGTATCCATTGTTACTTAACTTTAGAATAGTTAAAGCCAAATTCTCTGTCATTATTTTGTGTGGATACAAATCGTTGGTTTCTTATAGCCTCTAATATCCAAGGTGCCTCCATTTACATCAATTTCCATAACTTATAAGGTATATATGTTTTCATTATTGATAACACTTGACATGCACGTAGGAAATGCACTCCAATTCCATATTATATATATATTTTTATCTTATTTTGCAAGATAAGCAGGCATCTACAGATTTCCCCATTTTCATTTTTAGTGTAACTATTGGACCAATGGGTTCTTATTCGATTCATTCGATGTATATATAGGGTGCGGTTCCCATGAGAACAACCTTATCGTGTAATCATTCATGAGAACCATCTTATACCGTCGAATGGTAAATATTAAGGGTCGAGATGTAGGGTAGATATCATAATTATTAGATAAATAATACTCTGAAACTAATAATAACTACGAATAATTCATTCAACCAACAATAACTACGAATAATGCATTAAACGATATGACACATTCATAGCAAAATTAATAATAACTACGAACTGTTCTCATTATTACACGATAATGTCTGTTCTCATATATATATATATATATATATATATATATATATATATATATATATATATATATATATATATATCGTTGTCATTTACATATGTATATATATATATATAATTGTTTAGAGATAATTTTAAAAAAATTACATTTATTATACAAAAGAATAATCTTACATATTTCAAAAAAGTTACGGCAAAGATATGCTTCGAACAAATAATGAAAAGTTTGAAAGTGGCCCAATGGGCCAGTCAATGAGCCCAATATAAAGAATTTAAATGGACTAATGGGCTTTAGTGAAAGCCCAATATGTGAAAGCGTTCGAAAAAAGTCGCGGAGGATCCAGATAGGGCCGGAGCTCCAATTACTTCTTTTCGGGTCCGTCAAGTTCTGTACTTCTTTTACTGGTTCCCAATTCCTATCAAGCGAAAGCTGGGCGAGGCGAGCGACAAAGAGAGGGAGATGGGAGAGGCGACAACGAGTGATGATTTGCTTCTCAAAAGCTTCTTTGCCGAAGTTAGCGAAGTCGAGAGGGACAACGAAGTAGTCAGGTTGATATTCATCACTCTTGATTGCTTTGATTCGTTGAATTGTCTTGACGGTTTGGGATTTAGGGTTTGGTATTTTGCGTTTCAATTTTAAATTAGGGTACTGGAAATTGTTGTCATGTAAATTGCTTAAACATGATCACCTAAGGTTTTGACAATTTTGACTGAAGGATAGAAATTTGGACTGGTATTTTTGCTGCGTTTGGATGCCGCTAAGGATTTCATTTTAATTTTGGTATTTTCGATGAGTATGAACTCATAAGAAAGTGTAGTGATTTATGTTACCATACCTTGATACTTGAACTGCTTGGTTCCGAGGAAAGCCTGCAGGTCTCTCGAGCTGAAATAATTGCTTATTGGCTCCTCCATTAGTTTTTTGGTGCTTGATTTAGTTAGAAACTTTAGAATTTGATAGCTTAATGCAATTAAATTAGGATATACAACCAACAGAAGTGGAAATTTTGAAGTACATACATAAATAAGCAATTACACTCTTGGTTCGTTTTTCTCGATCCCGCTTTCATCATATACTAGTCTACTTATGTTGCTCCATTAAAAAAAGTCTATTTATGTTGCTTGACACGTGATTCAGAAACTTGTAGGATTCTTTCATGCTTCAAGCTGAACCCATACGAACATCTTAGGCTTCCGTTTGATTCTTCAACAGATGATGTCAAGAAGCAGTATCGAAAGGTTAGCCTTTATGGTTTAGATTGAGGAAGTTTCCTATTCTATGTATACTGCTCTTAGTCGTTAAAGCATTAAGTTAGCACTAACACTTCATCAATGGCCTAATTTGTGTAGTTATCATTGCTGGTTCACCCTGACAAATGCAAACATCCACGAGCACAGGAGGCTTTTGGAGGTATGCTTTCATATTGAGTGTATTTTCTGGTCAATATATTAGGTTTTACATGCTATGCTCCAATTTAAGCCTTTGTAATTACAAAGTGTTTCATTTGAACTAATTTGAGGAAATAGTTTTTTTGTTTTTCTTAGAACTAAAGTCGGTGATTTGTTGTTTCTCGAGTATTTTAATGTTTGTGTTAATAACATTTCAATTCAGCATACTTTGTTTACTGGATCAAATGGTACTGTGGTGTTTATTTGCAGCATTGGCAAAAGCCCAACAGCTTCTTCTAGATCCACAAGAAAGAGATTATCTTCTCAGCCAAATTAAATCAGCAAAAGGTTTGTCATATAAATAGTTCCTGTATATCCCCTTGATGTGTTACAAAATCGAATAACAACAGATATTTCTGGGCATCTTGTATTTGTTTCTTTCCCTATATTCTTCCACCATTTCTTTTGCAAGCTTTGCATTAGGAGCTGTAGGCACAGTAATATTCTCTTTAGTCTTTTGCTATAAGTGTAACCCGTACATGTTTTTGTTTGATATATAGAGGAACTGCTAGCACAGTGGAAGAAACAACTAAAAAAAGACACTGCTTCGAAATTGAAGTCAATAGTTGATGAGGTATGTTGTTACATTTTTTTGATTTATTAAGAAACTCTAGAATGCTTATACATTGCATGGACAAGGTAAAATGGAGGGAGTTTTATCAAGGCATGTGCTTTCTTGACAGAAATTTGAGGAAAATCATGTGAAGTCCGATGAGTTTCAGCAGCAGCTAAAAGTTAAAGTTAGAGAACTACTGACAGACCAAGAGTGGAGAAGAAGAAAAATGGCCATGAGAGTACGTTGACTCTTGGTCACATGTTATCATTTTTATAATTTATTATTAAAAATTTACGTCGGTGCATTTGGCTGACCTCTTTGTGGCATTTTAGATATCAGAAGAAGAAGGTAGGTTGAAGAAGGAAGAAGAAGAGGAGAAAGAGAAGTGGAAAAAGAAACGTGAGCACGAAGAGCAGTGGGAGGGAACACGAGAGAAAAGGGTCAGGCTTTCTTTTTTCGTATCCTACCTTACCAATGACCTTCTCTTCATGATTTTCTCAATTTATAGCATGAGTAGATCCAACTTCTGAATCCTCTCTTCATATTTGTCTGCAGGTTTCTAGCTGGAGAGATTTTATGAAGAGTGGTAAGAAGGTACGAGTGTTTATCTTAATTTTAAAACATTTTTCTTGAACAACAATCGAACAAAGATTAACCTTTTGGGGAGCTTACTTAAATCGTATGGTTTTAATTTTGTTTTGCAGGCAAAGAAAGGCGAGCTGAGGCCACCGAAGCTCAAGACAGAGGATCCTAACAAGTCTTATGTACAAAGGCCTGTCAAGAAAGGCTAATATGCCATGCCGAAATGTGAAGTTATGGAGACAACGGAGTTCTGAATGCTTTGGAGTCCTTTGTATGGACCATAATGTGTACTGTGATTCAATAACAAGGAGTGCCGGTATCTGTTCATGTTTTAACTGATTATAGTCTGTGGCATAATCTTTGTTATGTTGAAGTTTCAGAACTGACGTAGACTGCATGTAACTGGGATCCAATGGATCGTGATTTTAATATTACAACGCTTTCTGAATCTTAACACTATATGCACTCTATATCTGCACCGCATAACTTGTGTAAAAATGGAAGTAGTGGATGAATTTTAAAATTTTAATTTTTGAGCATTTTGTAGAGTAGGCTTCAAAATTTTCAATAAATGAAGTTTAAAAACCTAGATTTTGGGCATAAACTCACTATGAAATCATTTAGATATTCTGAGTTTTAGGCATGAACCTACTCTACGAATGAGAATCTAATAACTGGTGTAAATATATTTAACAATTTCTAAAATAATCTATATGACATTATAAAAATTTAGAGTTCTCGGACAAATTTTATGAACTACAAAAGTGTCAAAAACTCTAAAAAATTTCCCCTAAAATCACCGACATTATCCATCTTACAACTTGCATAAGTTTCACAATTGTTTGACCATATCTTTACCCATCTTACGCCTTGCATATAAATTTCACAGTTTGACCATAATGGATACGACATTATGAAATTTAAAAAGAATTATGTGGATTAGCCTTTGAATATATCCAATAAACTGAAATTTTAAAACTTAGATTCATGGGTACTTTTTTGCATCATATAGCTTGTGTAGAGATGTTTCTTAAATTTTAGAGCAACAAATACGGCATTCTCAAAATTTAAAGAATTTAAACAAATGTTGTAAACTAGCATTTGGAATTTTTTTTTTTTTTAAGAAGGTTACGTACCCGGTTCGATCGACTTAGCTGATCTACGTCCGGATCGGGTAGGAGTCGTGGGCCATTGCTGGGGAATACCCTCCCAATATCAGTTTTTCCATACATGCATTTGAAAATTTTTAAAAATGTAAAAACACGGAATATTGGACTTGAACCCATTCTTTGCGCATTATAAATTGCACAAAAAGATTGATAATTTTGAGAACAGCAGATAGACGTTATCAAAATTTTGAATTAACCTCGTACAAGATAAGACAGCTCATTAAGCGTACAATTTTGCGACATTTGTCCCATGATCAAGAAAGGTTCCTCTTGGCACATAATAAAATGATTTACACGTTCGAAAATTGCAAATTACAATAATGAGGGCACTCCTCTATTATACACATCCATATCTCACCAAACTTTTTGACACAACATTACTGTCACTGATCTCGTATGTTGATGGATGCAAACTACACCGGAGGACCAAAAAAAATTGGCACAAGGAAAGAAAAAAAGCTAATCAGAAGGATCAAATACTAACTCAACCACACAGAAAATTTTGAGACAACAGCACAAACCGCGAACCGTTAACTAGCCTGCAACTCAACGTACAAAGGGGCAACTTCCCTATGACTCCATCCATAGATAGGACAGAAGATTAAGCACATTCAGTGAAAGCTAAATCCATGGCCTGCCAAGGGTCGACATCTCGCTTTCTTTGTATGCTTGAATGTTTTGCCAAGGATGTAGATCACAAGCTCAGGACAATCTATATACAGCATTACGCTATATTGTACCAAAACCGCTTTGACTTGGCCGTTCTAAATCCAAGCAAGAGAGCCCCGATCATTTGCTCCTTGAGGTCGGCCTCTAGTTGGAGTTGGTGGCCGGTTTGCATTTAGTTCCTGTTTTGTAAGTATTTCCAGAGGGGTGAACATGACTTTCGTCCGCAATACTTGCAACATGAGAAAAGAAGATTGAAAAAAAAACCTTACCTGCATCCACGTATCTTCTATATGACGTTCAGGTGATGTTTCCGGCGATGTAACTGCTGGTGGCAATGGGTGGATAAGTTTTGGAACAACAACTAAATCTCTGCCTAATACTAAAATAGCCCCTGCATTGTTTGCAGTACCTACAAAAAAGAGTAAGAAATATGCTGATTTGATAAGATCCTATGATTTTATGTAAGAAAGAAGACAAAACAGCAAAATATGTGCAAAAAGAATTGCAATTACCACAATAGTTGGTGGCTGAAAAAAGAGTGATCAAGTGTCCCTGAGCAAATCGTTCAAAACCATCCATTACACATTCATGCGCACGTATGATCAGTTGAAGATCATTATTGTTGCAAAATTCTATAACACGGTCAGGCTGCAACACCACATGAACTATAATTAGATGTGTGTGTTCAATTATTGAACTAAATTCAATATTCTAACCAGTGAAAAGGTCATGAAAAGAAGAGAAGTGTACACACCCCAAAAGTGACCAAGCCAGGACCCCTGGCATTTGGTCTCAATCCTTCAACGCCGTCATTCTCAGTTGGATCAGACCTGCATGATTTATTTAATGCAGAAACTTAGAAAACTTGAAAATGAGCATATCCTGGGAAGTATTATCACATCATGGAAAGCTATCACTAACCACAGCAAATCCATAAGAACAATTGAGCCTGCTTCCATAGTTATTGGGCGCTGAATATTCTCAATCTGCTCTATATGATTAATTGACCGTCCTATACCCCCGTGCATACAAATTATTTTCTTCTCAATAAGAGCAGCTAGAGGAAGCCAGTTGAACAATCTGTTTATTCGATGCCATGCCCAGACCCCATCTCTCTCCCCCTGTTCAAAAATATCAGAAAATCTGAGAATTACAGTTTTCAAACTAATATGCTATTTTGGATAAAAAGATACAATACCATCCTTTCAATGCACTCGATTCTAAATCCAAAAAGAGCATTGATGTCTGCAGCTTCATGATTTCCTCGAATTAAATGTACATTGTTTGGATACTCAACCTGTTGATATTTGAACGATGATGATTAATAACATTACCAGTCATTTGTAACATAGATGAACACTCAAAAAACACGACAGCGAGGGGTGATTTGATTACCTTCAAAGCTAGTAAAAGAATAATAGTCTCCAAGCTATGTTGGCCCCGGTCAACATAGTCTCCTAGAAAGAGATAATCTATATACCTGAACAAATTGAGGTAGAATTAGAATCAAACATTTTCCACAAGAAAAGAGGGCAGGAATGTACACAGTCAAAGCATTTGTACTCAGGAAACGAAAATGATAAAAGAAGATTCTTATATCTCAGAATCGTAGAAATATACAGCTTCTCACAAATACTAACATCTCATCTGTGACTACAGAAAAAGTCAAGCAAAACAAATTATACTAGAATATTTGTTTATGACATCAAGCTACATTACATGGCAGATACTCCCATAATCATTCCGAGAAAGAGAATAATGATATTTTCTCATTAATGCTGTGCGCCCATGAGTAAGATTACTGGGTCGATTATAAGAGAAAAAGTAAAACTTGTCATATATCATAAGAATATGCTAACCATTGGCTCTAGTGTAGTAATTGGGTATACTGAAGACATAAAACACATTTTACAATGACAATGTGCGTCATTTAATGTGGACAGTGGACATCAAATAAGAGAAAACGCATATCATGGAAACTGCAGCTTTGCGTGTTTCAATTGATTGAAGGATATACTCTTTCATTTAACTTAATTTTAATGGAATGATTAAGAAAAACGAATTCTCAATTAATATACACATAAGAGAAAATCATACTAAAACCCCTAGTAATATTAGCAGTTATTATGAAATAAAGAACAAGGAAGCAAGGTCAACTGTTAAACCTGATACAAATAAGAGAAAATCAGTAAAAAGAGATTGGAGATTACTCAATATTCATGCATCTACAGTTGTAATGGAAGTCTAAGCTATGATACCCAGAAAAGAAACAAATCGTACTAATCTAAGCAAAAGAGAAGCATATAAATTGGATCTGCAGGCACTTACGATACATCTCCTGCTGTTGACGGAGAACCATACTCATCAAAAAGCCTCATAAGATCACCAAACTGTCCGTGTAAATCACCAAATATTTTAATAGGAGCCCTTAGTTGAAGAACACTTGGTTCACTGGAAAATATTCGCTCAGCATTATCACAAAGCTCTGCAATCTCACTGCAGTCCATGAAGAACTGCCGACGAACTGGAGGCTTCCAACCACGAGGCTTCAAAAGATGTGCTATGACCTGGTAAGAAGATGATGGTTACGTAAGAGATATCTAGAAATGAAAGGATGGTCATCAATTGGACTGAAAAAGGAAGAACTACGACTATCAATATTAAAGCTCTCAAGACTGCATAAATTGAAATCAAATAATAAATATCAATCATTATATGATAACAAGAAACACACTAGGCATATAGCCAGAATCCGCTTTGTTTAGTTCAACACAGGCATACTGGCCAGATAGACTATGTTGTTATAGTCAATTTTTTTGTGTAAATATAAGAAAACATCTCTACCTACTGCTAGGATTAGCACTGCAAGGATGTGCCAAAGAAGGATAAGATTCAGAAAATTTTACCCAAGGCCAAAAGTATAATTATCACTAAATATAGGACCCCAAAAAATGGTTTCAGAAATACCAACCTTCTTAGGAATACTTTTAATGGACAGTTGCCTATCAAGTAATTTCCTAGCTGCACTCGCACTCTCTGGTGTTCCATACCCAACTCGCCTGCCTTCATTCTCAAACTGATCAATTGAAAGTTGTCTAACCAAGCCACCCAAAGCACCACCCGTGTCTGCAGCTACAACCACCTGAAACACCCAAAACTCATTGTTAGTCAATACTAGGTAATCTCAAACTTCCTAGAAAACCAAAATGGAAGTTTGACACTCACTGCTCGATGATGAAGTCTAACTCCTAGTGGAGTACTGATATTATTAGCATTAGAGTCAGGCTTGATCATGGGTGACATCTGTTGCCCACTAGGTGTTGCCTCAGCACCTCGGTCTCTCTCAGGAAGTTCTACGTCTCCATTAACTTGCCGTGCTTTGGCAGCTGCAAGTGCAGCAGTGATGGCTTCCGCTTCTGCTGCAGATGCTTCAACCAGATACTCAACACCTTTGCTAAGCCTCCTGCAAGTACCCTGAAGGTTAGCATTTAGGAAAACTAGATACCAAATGAAGCCCAAGTAAAAAGAAAAACAGAAAGCAATTTACCGGGATCCCTGAATCATGGCATTTTCAGGACTAATGTCAGCATACATATCGCCATTTATAGGGGGGGCAACAGGAGTCCCGAGCACAACCGAACCATCAGGAGCAGCCATAGGTGCAGATTTCCTTGCTTCATCATCAGTGGAATCCCTCTCAGACGACCGCCCTGGGGGTACATTAGATGCAGCGGCTGCAGCTGCTGCATGAGACGCAGCAGTTGTTGTCTCAGCAGCAGCAAGATCTTCAGCAACTAGTAAATTATCAAGTAGAACTCCTATCACAAACAAATGAAGACGTCATCAATACCTTCGCGTATGATAACGACATATTGGCAGCATGATATTGCTGAAAGCACAAGTATTCAAAAGACCACAACAATTAACTTGTCACAGGGGGGAATGCATACATAACATATGACAGGAAGAACCCAAAACTATAAATACTGCTTAAAATATCAGAATTAGCAGAACTTTTCATGTTAAAGTCTACTATGCGGTACCACACTGAAGACAAGAAAACAGACAATAGTTATATTGATTGAATTATCAGAATTGGTGATACTTTTCATAAGGGAAGAATCAAACAAATCTCACCACCACGTAAACCACCATACAAAAAGATCAAGTCACCAATTGCAGCAGCAGCATGTCTACAGCGCCGTGTTAATTCAACAGCAGCATCACCTCCAGCTGCATCAGCACTATATCTGCCTGGCCTAGGGCTAGTAACAACTGATTTTGTGTCACACCAAACTCCTGCCGCGGTGTCTAAAACTGAACATAAAGAAAAGGCAACAGTGAAACTTTGAACATACCTCTGTTGCCTTGTTGGGCAAAAGGTATAATATCACAAAAAACACTACAAAAATCAGAAGTGTACTGATCTAATTATTTTTAACAACATGACAAGAAAGAATAAGAGCTCCTTCTTTGTAATAACAGGAGAATATAAACTTGTAATCAGGTTGACAACTGTCCTTGTAGATATTCGGAACATGTCTATTGTTTCTGCTTGCCTTGAAAGCTTATGCTACTACAGGAACCGACAATAAAGCCTACTATTTTTTTTCAAAACATGCTAGATGCTTCCAAAACAAATCTACTATTTGATTCTTTCATTATTAGTAACAAAATTTAAGTTGAACTTAAAAGAACCAACTACTGCATTAGCAAACAACGGCCAAACATACAAAATGGAAAGCAGCAGCAATGTGTATAGTCGCCAAAAGTAAAAACTGAATAGAACACTAGGATTGCCATAATTTTTATCTTTTTACATGCTCCAAGCACACTATAATGCCAAGAAACAAACATAAATCTGACTGAATTTTGAGATTTAAACCGAGAAGCCAAAGTGCCAATCAACAATGATGGTCCTCAAGCCAAGATCAATATAACTATAATAATAACAATAACAATCATGAACATAACTAAGTTAAATTTTGGAATCATATACCAGCAATACTAGATGAATCCTCTACCATGCGCCCACCACCAAGTGCCCCTCCAGATACATGTAGACGTGCATTAACAAATACCTGTAAATTACAATTTTGAGTCTAGTGTTTCAGGGGATTGCTTAAAGAAAAAAGTATTTCAAACCCACCGCAGCATGCTGATATCTTGGAGATGGTGAAACCCCAGGTGCAATAGCCCATTCCCAGCGACCGTCCCTGTGCTTAGCAAGCCCGTATGCATTTGCTAGTGGCTGCAGAAACAACAAGAAAGTCATAATAGATCAACCTAGTCTACAGAACGAACAACATCTCTACAAATAACTAGTTAGTGCGGTTTAGTCTATGGATCGCAAATAAGGAACAATTTAAATTTTTTCCTCATTGCAATGACATGTTCATACTATTTCCTTAGGTGGGATTTAAAGACAAACTGATAGTTTTATATATAAATATGGTGATTTTTTGCAATTGAGGAAGAAAATAAACAACAAAATTCTAAGTCAACAAAACTATAAACCATTTAATGGATCAATTCCTGCCACTTAAGTAATAAGGATGCATCCAAGAAACAGATTTTAGATAACTTTTTCTTAAAATAATTAAAACTACAGTCGGGTTTTAGCCAATAGTATAGAGAAGAGGTAAGTATATTCCATTCAGAAAGGGCATGGCACAAAAGACGCCGAAAATTAGAAGTCAGACTGCCATATCATCATCAACAGTAAATAAGCAGGTAGCTAAGTTGCATTTGAGGAGGCATTTGGTTCAGCTACTTGTCAGCGTAATGAATAGCCACTTATTTTTCAGTATGTTTGTAAACTGTGCGTTTCTTGAAAGTAGTTTCAATTATAGGACGATTTAGCAAAAAGGAAATGTAGAATAAAATGAAATAAATAAATAAATAAATAAATGGAATAACAAATGGATAATGTCAGTCAACTGTGATGCAGCAAACAAACATGTCAATAAAAACATATATAATATCTCAAAGGAGGACAACCTCCATAAAAATTAAAGCAACTGTTATCGTGGTGCCTGGCCGTGTCCAATAAAATAAAAAGAAGAAACCTTGTAATTAAATTGGAATAGACAGCAGAGGTGGAAGACAAAAGCAACAAGCCGATTTAAGAGGTATTTCATTCATATACATACGTATAAAACTATATATCCAATGTCATAGCACATAAATAGCTGAAGAAGGTAACAGTCCAAAATTCACCATGCCACTTCTTCATTCTATCTTTTGATAGCTAGGACAAAAAAAATTATCAGCACCTCACTCTCTCACAGCATAATTTCTGAACTCACCACACTATTTGCATCCCTTCCTCCACAAAGTAGAAGAAGACCATCAGAGCGTGCACTTGCAGTTGCATACCTACTCAAGATCAGATGCACACATGACAAAATACACAATTAATGGGTTTGTTCAGCACACATACATTATAAATTATAAGTACTCGTTTTTCATCAGTTCAGAGCCTTCAGGCTTATTGGTGCAAAGTACTTGCAATATACTTATAACTGAAAAAGTAATTGCACCAAACTAACAATTTGTCCCTTCTGCAAATGTTAACATGGGAAGCATTTTATTGGCAAACCAACCAGAAAAGATTACTTCTTTATATTGATTCAATGCAACACACCTCCTAGAGAGCATGTTTTTCATTGTAGTTTTACAAAATTGAAAATCTATCAGCAAGAAGCTACCTAAATTAATAACAATGAGATATAAAATACTCAGAATAGCCAAATTTCCTATAGGCAAAGCATATGTATGATTAAAGAAAGGACTTTCATGTTTAGATAGTACATGTGGATTATGGACACCGGTCTACCAGACCAGTTTTAGCTTTTTGCACCTACATCTGTTCCCATATGTATGCATAAAAAAATTAAAGAATTATTTATCCATCAATTATCCATAGCAACGAGAAAATGGATCTTGAAAAGACTTTAGAAAGATATCAATAGTCATTGTGCTTACATAAAAGGGGAAGCAACGTGGGATGTATAACATGACAAGATACAAAAGACAAAATTTTAACAGCCAAGAATGCATAGACCGACACATTATTTTTTATGCATGTAAATATAGATCAAGTACAGATAAAAACGATAAAGCTACACAGCTGTCAAATATGAACAAACAATAATGCCTTAACACTCTCCCATTTTCTAACAATAAGATATATCATTCAAAGATAACCAAAGGCATTCCGAAGTCTACTCCTTCCTTAAACACACTACTCGAGCAAGGAAATAAAAAATTGATGTGTCACTGTGTCAGTCACATCTGTATAGGCTTATAAATGCACTCTTAAAAGAACTAGAAGAAACCTTACATGCATGGAGGTGGGCCTTCACCTTCTGGCTCCAACTTCCTCCATTCGTATGGTTTAGCAGCTGTATCCAAGGCCCAAACATCAGCCAAAGGTCGCTTCCCTGCAAAGAAGTCGGTATCGGTATCTGAGAATATTTCCTACTGTATTATTCATGAGAGCTTAAACCAAATAAGTAAACTAACCATCATTTCCACCAATAGCCATGAGGTATCTTTGTCCCACAAGAGCCATTACATGTCCATAACGTGGTCCTGGACCAGGTCCTTGGACAACAACCCTAAGAAAGCAAAGGCAAGCATCAGCTGTATGAACTAGTTGACATTCCAAATAACTGCATCATAGATAATATTAACAAGAAAACAAGCATATTGTTAACAAGAAGAAACAAGTGATTTCAAGCACCTAACCTATGCCATCGAGGCTTTTGTTGCGTTAGGTCAAGGACATGAAGATCCTCGGCAGACAAACCTGCTGGACCAATGCCACCCTTCCAAAGAGGAAAAAAAACAGCAGTATCAAGAAAAAAGTCTACACACTAGTAAAACAATAATCACTCATACAACACGGCACTTGGCTGTTGTGATGACTAAGGAGTATACCTGGATAACCACCATAGTTCCAACAGCAGTAGCCACATGTGCAGCTCTTGGTGTGGGTGGTTCCCCAATAGGAGTAATCCTAGCAAAGGTTATATTAATTAATTATAATTTAATCCAAAAAGAAAAGCGACTAGGATAGTATTTGACTATTGAGTCTAGGAACGCAAAGCCAGATGCTGCAAACGGAATAGACAAAGATATAGAGGATAAAACTGCTTACCTAGACCACTTATTAGTCACTACATCATAACAATGGACATCTGCAGTAGCACCTGCTAATCCTGCAACATATAGATGCAACAATCATAAAACTGACTCCTGTCATACAAAAGAGCATCTCAATCATGATGTAGGGAGTAAGGACAGCTGCCAGAGTCCATATAAAACGTCTAGGATTATTAAGATTTTTCAAATTTAAAACAGTGAGCAAGTTTTTCAACAAGATAAGCAAAACCAAGATCCCAGATCAATAAAGGATGAGCACAGAAGTCTATAGTCTTCATAAAAGGTTTTTTCCTTTCTAGCCAGTCAATATCTGCAGGTGTACTCTCAAACTTTCCATTTGTGATATTACTGCAGTGACTGGAAACAAAAGATTTATAGCTTTTCCAGTATCCTTAGAGATACGACTGTGCTATCTGACCATCGTCCATACAAAAAGTTTCGATTGCTCCAAAGGGAGACCGTGCTACTTGAATTAGTTGCAGATTGTGAAGAGCTAAGGATTTCAGTGCAACAAATTACAACGAACCAATTAGAAGCATTAGGGATAACATCAATGTCAATGGAAAGGTACAAATAATCCAAATGTTGTCAGTTCGACTCTAGAGCTAGTCAATTTTCACTAGCTTTGTACCAATCTAGGGTTCCAATAAACAGAAAATGAAAAGGATGCAAAGGATAAAACATACTGATGCCCGGGCTTCCAGCCGACGTTGGAGTCCCTGAAGCGGCAGCATTCCCTTCGAGCGCCGTGGCACCTCCAAACAATATAAGTCTGGGTCCAATGTACCCAGGGGTTCCCTCCTCTCCAACAGCCGGCACAGCCGTAAGCGTATGTCCACACCGAGGCCCAGGCCCATCCTCTTTCTTCTCTAAGATAGCATTGACCACCGTATACGTCGGAGCACACCGCGGACCCGCAAGCGAACCCGGTTGTTGCACCGGCCGGCTCGGCGGCGGAGAAGTTGTTTCCGTCTCCTGAGCAGGAGACTGCTCAGTCTCCTTCTCCATCGATGAGTTTTGATTCTTCGCCGGATCTTGATCGGTCTCCGACGCCGCCATCAATGAATCAACTTCCATGGATATCGATATAAGTAAAACCAACAATAACAAGCCAAAATGCGGTTTAAGATGCTAGCTCAAGATCGGAGGCTTGAATTCGGATTGTTTTGCATTTCTGAATGATCGAAACCCTAGCTCAGATCGTGTGGACTAGGATTCAAAATTTCAACCTCCGACTGAAAAGCGAATTCTCAAGAGAGAGAAGAGGAGATTCAAAGGGGGCTTTGAGCTCCCTCCTCTCTTTCCTTCTTCTCCGACTGAGGTAATGAGAGCGACGAAGACTGAACCGCAACTCTTCTCTATCCCTCTCTGAATTTTTTTTTTTTTTAATTTATATTTTCTTTTGCTTTGATTTTACCAGTTGTGCGACTGTCTCCCTCCTCTTTTCTCCTCGGCCGCCAGTTTATCGGGTTCCTTGTAGACCTGAATTCGAGTTGGACCGGTTTTCATCATTATTATTTATTGGTCAAAAGATAAGTAAATTACATAAAACCAACCTTATATTATGATATTTAAGAAAACTACTTACAAAGTTGAAAATCAAGCAAAAACATCCATAAGATGTTATTTTCTTCTAATTTAGCAACAACAAGTCCACGACCAATCACCACTTTCATTTAGGATATTGACGTTTAAATATGTTGAAGTGATGGGAGGTTATTCACAAAGAAAAACTT
Organism: Fagopyrum esculentum; assembly: GCA_033239045.1. Taxonomy (NCBI): domain Eukaryota; kingdom Viridiplantae; phylum Streptophyta; class Magnoliopsida; order Caryophyllales; family Polygonaceae; genus Fagopyrum; species Fagopyrum esculentum. The sequence goes on along the minus strand of BSUD01000008.1, from coordinate 133,603,814 downwards.
AATTTATGGGTACTTTTATATTTTGCAATTTTAGGGGCTGTTCACAGAAAATTGCTTAATATTACTGGTGATTTTGTAATTATCAAGGCTTTACAAGTGATATACACTACTTTCTAATATTGGGCTACTACGAGTGACGTGACGTAGAGTGGACGAGAATTTCGTTTAATAACCCTCATTTTGAGTGATGGATAAAAAAATAAAAAAAAAAACAGATGCTAGTAGTAATTACAGTGGTAAAAATGGACGGTTAAAAAACATTGAATTCAATCAAGGTTAAAAAATGTCCTAAGAGAGCATAACATCATCCAAGAACCGACATTTTGGTCAGGGGTGGAAGTAAATACAGTAAATTCTAAACAAACATTTTTGTTTGTTTGAAAAGAAAAAAAAAAAAAAGTATATTTAGGAATTGATAATAGAAACCTTAATATAGTACTCCGTATTTGTTAGGAGATTCACAATATAGGCACTATTCATATAATCAATATGCTTTAACTTAAATATTATGGTTGGTCAAGTGAACTATATATCATAAAACATCGACAATTAATACATGTTATATATCCAAATAAGTTGTGAAATTACATCTGTTGTATTTTTATTTCGTTTCAGAATAGAGGTTTGAGCCAAATTACATTTGTTTTCAAGAAACGAAATTAATACAAGTTATATATCAAAGTAGTTTGAAATTACATCGGTCAGATATAACATGGAGGTTTCATCCCACTCCAAATAAGTGGACGAGGAGTTCATCAACCTTATATGTTGTGATAACAACTGAAGGAGTTTATCAATCATATGCTAGACTCGTTATACTCTATCGATGTGACAATAGTCGAGTTATTGAAATATTTTCGATAATATAACTAGACAACCTTGCAATTTTGTATAGAGTCGTTTATTTATTTATCTTCGTCATGCAAAGAAAAAACAAACGGTGTATACATATCTAGGTAAGTAAAATGACAAAAGAGACGATGATGTATGAGTGTATAACGTATAAGGTATGACCGTATGAAGGTGACGTGGAAGTGCAACATTCTTTATTCGACCACATTGAGAAGATCACATGGGGAGTTCAGAAGAAGAGAGTGCAAAGTACAAAGTAGTCCTTGATTTGCTAAAAATTAATTGAGGAGCAGTGAAAATCAAATAAATACAAAAATGCACCACTATCTAAGCAAAATTTAACTAATCGAACCTATATGAGGTATCCAAAGTGAAGAGTAATGATATTGTAAAGATAAGCTTACGACTACAACAATCATTCTTCTTTTAGATAAAGAGAGAATTTTGATGAGCTTTGGTCGCTCGTATATACTACTTTCAGAGTCCACGAGGTAAGCTTTCCAGCCTCATTCTCTCCTTTTGTTTACAACTATACACATTAATAAAATTAAAGCAAAATTACTTTTTTTTATTACATTTTGGCACTTACTTTTCATGAATATTCGTTGTACACGAGAGATTGATACATTCTCGTTGTATTTTTGGGTCTAAATCGAGATTTATAACTTTCGAATGGTGTTGGTCCTACGGATCGTGAACCGATTCGCCTCCGGCCTCTGGGCACGCTCGCAACCGCAGGGGGCCGCACTACGAGAGTGGGCTCACTGGCTCAGCAGTCAGCCTCCATTCGAATTACGTTAGGGTCACAAGAATAACCAGTATATCTAGCAATAACCAGTATATCTAGCAATCTTTTTTCATAAACACCATCCGAAAACTGAAAAATTCTTCATATAATCCGAAAAAACTAAACTAGAGAGTCACAATCCGGAATTTTTCTTAACCATCCGGCATTTACCTTAATTTTCCTTACTAAAGTTTGTATATATTAGTCTTCACAAGTCAGGCTTCACTCTGCTGGCCAATGGTTCTCAGGTGGCATAACAGTTGAGGTAACGCCGCAGCATAACAACCCTAATCGTCACTAACGCCACAGCATAAAACGGTTGAGGTAGGTGGTGGTAACATTTCAAAGTCGCTTTTGGGTTGTGGTGATATACTACATAACAAAAGTTTCAGCTAAGATGATCTAACGTGCCAACATATACCTATTTGATCAAAAACAAGCATCATATCATCTATACAACCTCGTCCAAGTGCAAGGCACGTGTGCAGTTTCACAAAGGTTCCGGACAAGAAAAGACTGGCCCAACGCATCTACATACAATGATATGCTTAACCAAATTCAACTCAAGCAAAATCTGTCAATAAGCATGAATTGTGTCAAAACTTGAATGAAATGATCAAATTTGGGAAGTGACAAACCTCAAGACCCTTTCACACTCGTAAACAAACCTTGGTGTAGTGCTGAATTAGAAGATAATCCATTATATATGATCATAACCTCTAATTATATTAATTTTATATATGGTGGAAACAACTAGCTCTAAAAAAACTCTCCCTATCTTTACACTGGACATACCTCATCTGCATTGGGTGAATTGTTTCAGGCTAATGAACTCGCAAGGGCTGAGTTTAGAGTACAAGAGGATACATTGTGGATTATATAAAGAGAGAGATATATGTACAACAGGCATCCCAGACAAACACATTTTACCCTACTATCCACTTCGAGGATACACATTTGATCATACTAATTATATAAAGTTACAATCTAGAATTACACTTTTGCTCAAACATACCGAGGGCAGGTTGAAGGAGGATCCTGTGATTCCCAAGCTTTGGGTTTTCGGATTCAAGCAGAACTCCGAAGTAGTCAAATCCGCAAGAAGACGTGATTCAAAGCTTCTTTAAGTCTCATTTCTCTGAAACCTGTTGAATGCAAGGGTATTAGCTTATGTTGAACAGATGCGGATTATGGACAAGAACAAGCAAGTAGTTCAACAAGCCAGCTACTTTGCAAAAGCAAGTACTGTAGAAGTCTGTAATGCAGCATGACAAATTGTTGTTTTGGAGGCTTAGATTCAGACATGACAAAATGATTGCAAAACACTACAGAATTTTATCTACCTTTTTAATTCTTATTTGTGTTTTCAAAACACTATTTATCTATTCTCATATAACTCTCCACATTCTACATTGTTTTTTATACTACTTTTTTTTAATTATGTGCATCTACTTTTAGTTTTCTTAATGTGTGATTTTTTCTTTAGTGACGAACATTGTGAACCCAGAGGGAGTAACAAACTAGTATGCTTTTAAAAGTAAATGCATTCAGATGGTATGTTCATGCTTTTCTTTGATCCTCAATAAACTTTTAAGATCCCCACACACTGACACATAAATTAGTTGCTTAGCATTGCATCTAACTTATCTCCATCATTTGACAAACCTATCAGGATGGCATTACTGTTGAAGAGTCATAGTACCACTCCTTGCCCACACTAAACAAGAACATAACACATCCAAAGCTTTAAAATCACGCATACAAAAATAGTATAATCACATCCCTTAAAGGTCAAGTAAACTAAGGGGACCGACCCATTAATTAATACAAATTAACTTAGAAAGATCCTTGTAACCTATATTCCCGCCTTCCCGGGTAAAAGATCGAAACAGCATTCGAGAATACCACAAGTCCAAGCAAAGAATCCTGGAGTGCACCATGGTTAAAAGCTCTAATAGATTGCAACATATAGAAAAAGCAGGACATACTACATCAGCAATTGGACATTCAAAACTGAAAGTAGCATACAGGACAGGATCATAATGCTACTACACAAATCCTTAATTCACTTCCTAACAAAAATCCTAGTATTGGCAAATGACGAAACTAAATCATTAAACAATTTATTTGGTGGTTCAACAAGAGCCAAACCAACTTGTCATAGAAAACAAATAAACACTCAACAATATCACATTTAAAAAAAAGAGCTGAAGTAGAAACATAAGGTGATCAGTTGCTCACCAGTAACCCAAGAAAGGCAAGACCTTAATCCTTGAGTATAGCATCATCAGCAATATCCATCAGTGGCTCCAAGCATTCGGGCGAAAACTTCCTTGCAAATAAGTAATCATAAGTATAATTCGACTGCCTTAGGTCCTGAATCAACTCAGGAGATATCTCACTCGGCTTATAAGTATGTGGGTGTCCATTAACACTATTGGTCCAATTCACCCGGGTCAGCGAAAACCTGCTGCACCCTTCTGGATCCTCCATAGACAATAGTGTAGGGAAGTAATGCTCCTCGGGATAACAAGATTGAATCATAATACAAGGAACTCTAAACTTCCTCCATAGCTTACGATCCCTGAGCACCACAAGAGCATGTTTCTTCGTAAGGATAAAGAACTGCGACCCAACCCGGAAATCCCTAAAGGGAACCTCCGGAAGCATCACGTCCTTTCCCCTGGCATTGTACCGATCGTGCAAGGTAGTCTCATTGGATAAGATCTCGATGAAGCTCCTGTACTTAACGGGGCTCCAGCTGAATGACCGAGTATGGAAGAGGGACTTGTAGACGTAGTCAAACGAGTGTATTGGAATGCAGTTTTGGGAGATAAGCGCAAAGTAGAAATTCATGGAGTCATTGAGAATGGCATTGGCCAAAAGGCGGCGAGCGGCTGAGATGAGCGTCGCCGACGATCGTTCCGTGTGTTTGCTTGGCACGAACCGGTCTTTAAAGAAGCCACCGGGATCGCGCACTTGAGATTGCGGATCGGCGTGGACGTAGATGTTGTATAGATCAGGGCTTGTGGAATTGAAGAAACGGTCCCAAAGAGGGGCAAAGTGGAGATCCGTGTTTGTAAGAAAAAGGAAGGCGATCTTGAATCTAGGGTTTGAAGATCCCAACCGGAAGAAAAACTGAGTGGACGACGATGCAGGACGACGGTCGGCGGACAAAGCACGATTGAAGAGGGCCAAGTCGTCGAGCTCGTCAGGGATGGATATCGGTAGCTGGCGAGGCGGAAGTATTCTCGGCGCAAGGAGGAAGATGAGTGGGAGCGAAAGGAGGAGAGAGAACGTGAGGATGAATTTCGGTTGGAAAATCTGAGAGAAATGCGAATGGGAATGGGAATGAGAATGTAAATGGGGCATCTCTACAGATGAATTAGGGATTGAGAATTTGGGGGTTTAGAGAGTAATGATGAAGAAGAAAGATAAACTGGAGATGGGAATGGGAATTGGAATTGGAATTTCATTCCCAAATTCCATTTCCCACCATTCCAGTGAGGTAATTAGGTTAGGGATTTTCACTGATCTTCAAAATCGGTGTCAATGGTGTGGGTTTGAGAGGCTCGAATCTATGTTTTTTCTCAATGTTTTCTTCTTCCTGTTTGAGTTTCAACTGAGGAAGAGAGAGAAAGTGGAAGGCTCTGTAAATAAAAGAAAGGGTAGGGTTAGGGGAAGGGGGTGATGAATGCAGTGATGCTAACAGGGAACAGGGTTATATGCGGTATATTGGGTAGTGCTTACGTCATTTTTTAACGGATTATTTTTTATTTTTAATTTTATTTTATTTTATAGAGTAAAGGGTTAGACTATTATATCCTGTATTTCATTTTTGCAAATGAAAACACAAAGTTCGGGATTATCAAAAAAAATTGGTGTTGGGGATCGAGATTCACATATGGGTAATCGGTCAGCAACCTGGTTTTTTTGAAAACATGTTTGATTTGCACTTTGTCAAAGAAACGGAAATTTAATATGAAGTCGGATAAAATAATATCGACATTTCACGGACAAATCCACAAACCTTAGAGTGACTTGATAGCACACAATTCATCACACCAATTTCGTTCTTTTTGATATGCAATTTGATGGTCTCTTGTAGGTCAACTTTAAGAGCAAAAGCTTCAACTTTAATTACCGAACCACCTCTCCATTGTGACTCTGAATCACAAAATCAACCAATTTTCAGAATTGAGATTTGATCCATCAAAGTTCAACTTTAATTACCGAACCACCTCTCCATTGGTTTTGAATCACAAAACCAATTAATGTTAATCCATAATCGAATTTGATCCATCAAAGTTAAGTTTACGATAACCATGTTTTGGTTTATCCACTTAATATTGTGTTTTTTTTGGCAGAGTTAGTGTCCTTTTGTTGCAACTTTGTACCATAATCGGCCTTGTCAATATTTTAACGGAGTTGTTGGTAGTCGTAACCGGCCGAGCCCGTGGGTATCTGTTTTTCAAGTTTTTTTAAAAAAATAAAGACGTTTTTAATATAATGTTCTAAAAATAAATTATATTTAAAATATTTTATGTAAAAATATTAAATTTATTATAATTATACTTAATAATTTCAATTTATATATATTCGGGCTGACGGGCCGGGTTTTTGTGTCCGGTCGAACCTCTTTCTCTATCCATACCCGCCCGTTTTCCAAGTGGGAGGGGGTCCGGAGTCTCCGGACTGGCTGTCCACATCTGAACAGATCTAATTTTGCCCATTAAATGCTTTCATAATTGTGATTACAATCATACTTATTTAATAAAACATTTGATAAAAATAACCAATAAAATTGGGGGGGTTTGTAATAAAAAAGTAAAATGTTTCTCATAATAAACACGGATGAAAACCATTTCCGATAATATGAAATAAGTTAGGGTTGGAGCAGACCCGTAGTTTAAAACTACGGGTTTACAAGAATAACCCGTAGTTTAAAACTACGACTTCTTCTTATCTTTATTTGTACTTAAATCGCAAATTTAAACTGCGATTTAGAAGGTTTTTATAAGTATATAAGCCATACTTTTTTAAACCACGACTTATATGCAAACAACAAGCACACTCCTTTGTTGCATCTCGTTCTCCCTAAACACACCAAAACAAATTTAGATTGGCATCGCCGGCTTTATCGATACTTCAACAATTAGCAAACTAGTGTATTACCCGCACTTTGTGTAGGTTGAGTTTTAATAAATATTTAATACTTACACTTTATTTGTATGTTTGTAAAATGGAGAACGAAATTATAATCATTATTATGATTTTTAATTCTCTTTTAAGTATTTATCTCTTCTAATTAATTTTATTTATAAATTGATTTGTTAAAATAAACTTGTTTTGTAAAAAAAAAACCGTAAAAGTTTAAAAACTATTTTTATAAAAATATTTATTTAATATTTTAAAAAAAATAGAAATCAATTTTCAATTTATAATAACATTTAGAAATCACTTATTAAAATAAGTTTTTAAGGTTTCGAGAAATATGGCGTTGACACGTGGCAATAGAGGCTTCTGCTTTAATAGATTTAAGATAATTTAGAGCAGTCCAAGTTCGCCTTTCACAAATTAATTGGTAAGCCAAACCACCGGTCGTTGTTGGTTCCGTCCCAAGGAGGGTGATACCCCTACAATTAGGTTTTTGTGCCCTAAGCTCCTATCCTCCGAGTACGAATCATTCCTCCATTGGTTGATCGGATCTCCCTTCTTCTCACTCTACACCGTCGGTCATCCTCTTTCGCTAGCCTTCTCGGAGGAAGCTGACGATCTCAAGGCATTGGCTATCAAAGGTTGTCACGACTCAAATCCTTCCCCAAATATCAGTTTAAGCTCAAAGGCCAAACGACTCAACATTCCAAATTAGGCGACTGATTTTTGTTGGCTTGTAACTGTTACGAGATTTCGTTTTACTTGCCTTGATTCAAAATTTTGATTGACTATATGATTCAATTGAGTTGATCTTTAGGTATGTCATGATGAATTTGGATCTGGATTTGTTGTTTGGTTGAACGATTTGTATCATTTTAGATATTAATGGCGATGCTTTACATTCGAGCAATGGGGTTGCCACCGGCGCTCAATGTTGCTCGGCTAGAGTTAGGAAATTGGAGATTTCAATGAATTTTGATTATTTTATGATTCGATTGAGTCGAACTTCAGTTTTTTCATGATGATTTGGTGTGTTTGTTGTCTGTAAGGAGAGATAAATCAGATGCAACAAAGGATTGTGTTTGTTGTTTGTATATAAGTTGTAGTTTAAAACTATGCTTATATACTTACAAAAAAACATAAATCGTAGTTTCAAACTACGATTTACGTACAGAAATAAAATAAAAAGAAAGTCGTAGTTTAATACTACAGGTTATTCATGTAAACATGTAATTTTAAAATACTAGTATGATCTGACCATAAATTACTTTATATTCTCGGAGATAATTTTATTTTGAAGACAAAGTTTTTAATGATAAAAGTTACAACTATATCTAATTTTTTAGAAAGTAAATTCTCAAAAATAAGTTAGAACTAAATTCAAATCTATAATAAAAATAGATACGTTTTTATACGACGTATATAAATGTTTATTTAATAATTGAAGCATAACTTTCTAAGTAATAACTGGAACATATAAGAAAAGGTTGTTGATCAATAAATATCTAAATTTTTAAAAAGTTAAATTTTAAAAATAAGTAGAAGAAAACTAAATTCAAAGATACAATAATAACAAATATGCTTTTTTAATATGACATATATAAATGTTCTTTTATAACTGAAGTGTAGTTTATAGTCCGATTATTATGTTTAATAACCATAATAATAAATTCATTAAATCAATAAAAACTAAAGTATAAAACATATAAACTAATGCTTGGATCCAATAAATGTCAAATAAAATTGAGTGCGAATGGAAAGTGGTTAGATGGTCTATCTCCTAGAGGTAGTCAATTATAAATTATCCTTGCGGATGAGAACACGAAGTTCGGGATCATAAAAAAAACAGGTGTTGTTGGTCAAAATTTTGAGGTGGGTCAATCGGTCAGCAACACGGTTTATTTTCCTGAAAACATGTCGGTTATGGACTTCCTCAAAGAAACTGAGATCCAATATGGAGTCGGATAAAATCATCTCGACCTCCCACGGGCAACTCCATAAGACTTGAAGTGCCTTGATGACACAAAGATTGTCACCCTCGATTTCGATCTTTTTGGTCTTTAGTGTGATGGCCTCTTGTAAGGTTGTTTTAAGGGCAAAGGCTTAAACTTTAATTACCGAGTTAAAGTTTTTTTTTTTGCTTCAAGACTAACAACATCACCGTTGTGATTCTGAATCACAAAACCAATGGATGTTATTCCCGAATCGAGTTTTGATCCATCAAAATTGAGTTTGTGGAAACTGTGTATTGGTTTATCCCACTTAATAGTGTTTTTTTTCTTATGGTAGAGATAATGTCCTTTTTTGGTGGTTTTTTTTATCATAATCATCCTCGTTAATGATATTCGTTTTTCACATATGAATTTGGTTTTCAATAAAAAAAATATAACCTTAGTATAAGGTCAGGCTCATTGCCAAAATGATTTTGTTTCTGAAAAGACATATGCTCCCCCATATAGTTGCAAGACATGCTAACTTGTTAAGTCCAATTTTATTCTTTAAATCTTGTAGGAGGTCGTGAACTTTTTTATTATCAAGGCTAATGTTGTTCATTTCGGTCAGGAATGATCTATTGATTTTGACAATGATTTGTTTGCTATAAGGACATTCAAAAAACAAGTGAACCAAATCCTCGATACGGTGGTTGCATAGTTAACGGTGCCTTGTAACGACAATTCTTCTTTCGTCAAGCTTGACTTTTGTTTGAATTCCGATTATTGAGAATTTTCAAAAAAAAAATTTAATTTTTGGTTGGGTATCTAGCTTCTAAATCCAATCACACGCTTTATTCGGGGGAATGCTCGAATTTGCCTCAATCATTTCTGACGCAGATTTTGTAGAGAACCAGCCATTTTTACTACATCTCCAATATAATATTATAATCTATCTTGAATTTCATTTTTTCGTATAATTGTTTCCTTTATTTTAATCATAATATCTGGGTTGATGATGTTTTGTAGCTTGTTATCAATCTTGGAGATATTCCACTGTCTCGAGTCGTTTATAAAGTAACTAACTTTGATCTTTGGGTCTATTTGATAAGTGTTCCGGGTCATTTTTATAAGTGACATTGGTGCTACCCAATTATCATGCCAGAAGTCGATGGATTTACTATTGCCAAGGCGTTGATCCTTTCTTTTGGTAATGTAGAATATTCTGATTTTTTAAGTATTTTTCGGTTATTGCTATTCGTACCACGGTTTCGTGCTATACGTACCCGAGGTACGACTACGCGAGGCGTAGGCGTAGGCGTAGTCCATTTTACTTAGTATTTTTATCGAAATTTTTTATATGGGCGACTACGCATGGCGTATGCGTAGTAGGACTACGCGTACACTTGGAGTATGCGTAGCCATTTTCCTATATTTTTTGAACGAAATCAACTTATTGCTACGCGTACGCTAGGCGTAGCCGAACCACGGGTATGAATAGCATGAAACATGTGGTACGAATAGCAATCTCGGTATTTTTCGTTGATAATTTTGACCCAAATATTATTTGGGTCAAAACCGGAAGCAAAAAAGTCTTCAAGGGAAAGCAGGATTATCCAGCCAACAGGAGACAACGAGTATAAACGTTCATCTTCGAAGGAAGTACACAAGGGAAGCCTGTGGAACAACTGTGAACACCTCAGGTTTGGACTGCAATAGAGCCGTCAGGAGTCGATCACAAATACACGCCCCCTACTCGACAAATGCGCGAAACCGCCAGCAAATGATTGCATCAAACCTAAGAAGACGAGATTGCAGAACACGGGTATCTTGATGAATAAAGGTGTAGAACTTGATGGATAAAAGAAAGATGATTTGTAGGGAGAAGATTGTTCATAAACGGTTGATTTATGTATCGGGAGTGATTGTTTTGGGTTTTTTAAGCATTAGCGATTACCTCTTGAAAATGTATCCTTGAGCTCACAGGCACTTGTGGTGATTTGTTCAAAAATTCTCTCATAGGAGATGAGATATTGCATTCAATATTGGTGATTCATTCAGAAAATTCTCTCATTGGTGATGAGATATTGTACTCGATAAGCAATATACATTTGGGGTTCCCATATATATTGATCAATGACGGGAATTTGAGCTTTATTAGCAATCAAAACCCATAAAAGGCAATCCCAAAGTATACATTTCTGAGTTCATCATAAAAATACAAATTTGTTCCAAACAGATAATAAACCAAAGCCATAAGAGCATATGGAAAATATATACAAGCATGGTATTGCCCCAAATAAAAATTGAAATGGTCCATTCCATAAACAGTTATCCATCTAGAGTATCAAATAAGTTACATTAATGTCTAAGTTAGTTTTCTTTTCATATTTGTAATTTTTCAAACCAACATACTATTTGCATATACTATATTCTATCATTTTTATGCTCATTGTAGTTTTGATCAAGAGTATCAAATCATCATAATTAGGATTGCATATACAAGTGTTAATTTTAGAGTAACTAAAGAATGTGAAGTGTTGAATATCAAGGTCCGAGAAGAGGAGGATATTGATACTTCGTCGCCTTTTTAATGTACATATATTGCAAGTGAATTTGTGATTGTTTCTATTTAAAACACGTCTTGACCGTGTCCGAGCCGTGTCTTGTTGTGTCCCCGTGTCCTACATGGCAGAACACGGGACACGCCGCCTTCTAAAAGTTTCCGTGCATCACAGATAATTAGTATAAGAGAGTAAGATAAAGTAAAAGATTGTAAGGACAAAATAAAAATATAAACTATCATAATAAAATAACGTTTATAATAATTTTATTCTTCTAACTAGATATATCGAATGGTCTCGCGTATCTTTAAGAGCCATTAGCTTCACCTAATATGCATCTAAAACATGAAATGGAAGATAAGTCAAAGCCTAATCTCACCTAATATGCATCTAAGACATGAAATGGATGATAAGTCAAAGCCTAACCTACAAAGTACAAATTTGCTCTCACTAGTCACTACTTTTATGATTCATCAATGGCAATGTCGACGCCAATTCTCACTTTATAAATGTTTAAGTTGGTTTGATGGATTAGTTTTATCTTTTTCAAAAACTTGTTCTTTACGCCATGATAATTTGTAAGGTGGGTAAAAGTATCCGATCTAGTAACTTAAAGATTGGATCTCTAAAAATTCGAAATAATTCGTTAATTGATATTCATAATCGATTTAAAAGATTTTTCGGGTGATAGCATGTATTATAGTGTATATTTTGGGACTTGTTTAGACGTTTCATCTTCAATAATCTGCATGTATGGATGTATATTATGTGATTATATTGTTGTTTCATCTACATTTGCGGGAATCGAGGTGTACACCTAGTTTCGTTGTAATCGTAGGTAAAATGACACGTTTTGGACTAAAATGGAGCTAAGGAGTCATAGGAGCTACATTCTGGAGCTTAAGAAAGAGCCGAGAAAGTATGAAATTAATGAAGAAGATTTACTTTGTACCAGATTTGAGATATTTCACATTCAGTTGAAGAGCCACCTCGGTCAGCTACAGTACCTAAGCATGTCCACGGGTCACGGGTGACCCGCCAAACCTCAATTTTGAAAAAAAAAAAATTAAAAAAAAAATGTAACCATGTGCCTAAAAGGGTCGACCCGACGGGTCATCTTTTTTTTTTAAAAAAAAATGGGTTTTCAAATAAAAGGGCCACCCGCCGACCCGCCAGGTCTGACCCGTGACCCGGCGGGTCGCCAACCCGGCGGGTCGGCCATTTATACGGGTCCGGGTCCGGGTCACCCTTCCCGGATCCTTGACCCGTGGACATGCTTAACAGTACCACCTCGACCGAGGTGACCATGAGGAGCGCCCCGACCGAGGTGGACACCCTGTCGCCGGCTAGATCATATTTTTTTGGCTAAGATCTTTTAATTATGGAAAGAAGATATTCTTATATTTGGATTGAATTTCTACAAGGAAGTTAAGATATTCAGCTGATTTATTTGGATATATTTCATAGGGAAATATATTTTAAGATTTATTATCTTTGAAAGATAATTTTCCTATATAAAGGGTTGAATTTTCCATAAGTTCAACCATGCTTAGAGGCTAAGAATAATCAGCAATTGAGAGATTTTCTGGAGGTTTTGAAAGAAGGATTGAAGATCAAGGAAGGAAGATTCATAGTTTGGAGATAGTTTAGAGGGAGTTTGTAAGACTTTCTTAGATTTCCTATTGGTTTATTGTCTTGTTCGATTTGTAATTGAAGGAACGCTGATTTGCTGTCATTTGATTCAGTGATTGAAACCTTTTTCTTAAGGTTTTCTTGTTCAAATATTCATTCCTTTCCTATATTGATTATTGTTAACATGATAATTGTTGGCTAAGTTTCTTTTGCGATTCTAGGGTGATTGACTGAAACTTGTGGGAAAGACGATGATAGAATGATCTTAATCCCAGCAGGACCCTGAAAGCTCGAGTCTTTTTCTTAACCCTATAACACCTCGCTTAGCCGATGAACATATCGACCGAGGTGTAACTTGACTGACCGAGGTGAACCTCTTTCTGATCCGAAACAAAGAGTTAAGATTTCTAGTTTGCCAAATACTATTCTTATTACACATTTCCTGGTTCAACGCAAGCCTAGGATGAGACTTACCCGGTGATTCCTTTGTTTGTTTACCTAAGATCATGAGTGTAAGTAATAAAGGTTTGTCCTTTATTGGGGTTTGAGTGTGCCTTCATCCCATTCTTGAGAGTTAGCCTGAGACTTACCCGGTAAAGGTTGATTCTGTACCCTTGGGTAGTGTGTTGGTTTGAGATTATAGTTCATTTCCTTAGTTCCTTGAGACTTACCCGGTAATAGGAGCTTCGGTTTGGGATAGTGAGTAGTGAGACTTACCCGGTGATCTATTCCCATCTTATAAACACCTTCCCTTTGCAAACCTCAGCTTTGTCCGCGTTATCTTTTGAGATCTTGAGGCAGAACCACAACTAGATGCTTTAATCCCTAGAGTCCGCATTTCCCTTTACTTGACTTACATCATCTTTGATTGCTTTAATTTGTGGTATTTAGTAATACTTGACAACCAATTCCGTGTTTTGTTTCACCAAGTCCCTGAGATCGACCCCTCGAATTCTTGATTTTTATTACAATTGACCCGTACACTACGGGTTCGCAACATTGTTCAAGCATACTTATTGAGTTATAAATTTAAAGCTTGCACACACCTTTTGAAGTGAACATCGGGGGTATTGGATTAGTTACAAATAAGAGTTTTGAAAAATAGTCGGACATCATAATTATTCAAATCAACTGAATATCTGTATGATATGTGTAAGATATCTAAACAAAATATCCAATCTATCCCGTGAAAATAGCCTATAATTAAGGGGGTTGTTCAGGTAAGGCAAATTATTCCGATAGGGTCGTGCGGCTGAACATATAGCTGACACGTGTCCCTTTTTATTTTTATTTTTTTTCCCAAAAACGAGTGAAAGTAATAGTTCAAAACTTATTAAGGAATAGTTCATAACTTATAAAAAGATAGTTTATGAATTATAATAGAATAGTTCATAGTGCAAAATTTATAAAGGATTGAAAGTAATAGTTCAAAACTTATTAAGGGATAATTCATAACTTATAAAAGGATAGTTCATGAATTATAATTGAATAGTTCAGATTGTAAAATTTATAAAGGATAGTGCATAACTTATAAAATGATAGTTCATTAATTACAATTGAATAGTTCATAATATATAAACGATTAATTTATAAATAATTTGATATAATATATTAGAAAGTAATAGTTCATGAATTATATGGGAATAGTTCAAAGTTTATAAGAGAGTAGTGCAGAAATTATAACATGGTAGTTCAAAATTTTTTTAATTCGTTTATGGAAAAAAAAAATGTGGAACACGTGTTAGCTCTACGTTTAGCCGTACGGGCCTATCCGAAATTATAAACCGCACCTGAACATCTACCCTATAATTAATATGGAATTTAAAAACTCGGTGGAAAAATTCGTTTTGGAACCCAATCAAGTTAAAAACTGCCGAGCTTCTATATACTCTCGATTTGGATTTGACTTTCATAAAATTGTCGGATCGGATAACCAAGCTTACAAATTGGATCGATCACCCCACTAAACACCCTAATAAGATGGAAAATATGCATATTTGATCGTAAACGGTTGCATTAGTTCTAACTCTAACCAAGCATAGATTCATCATATAATTAATTTTATTTAAAAAATAAAATATATTAAAAACTATTTTTAGAGTGCGGTATTCGTAAAAAAAACCTATATACTTTTTTTTAATCAACAAGGTAAGATGCTCGACTACACCAAACAAACTTGGTGTATCGAGAGGCCGAGAACCGACAAACGGACAAACCGTCATGCAAATAGCTACGTAAATAATAGAATTACAGTACAAGCAAATGACCGAAAAAAAGTAAAAAAGATCCAAAAAGTCGGAACAAACAAACCACGATAGAAGGCGAGGAACACTCGAGGCAAGCCAAACATGGAGAGGCACGGGATAGAGGAACTAACACGGTGTCTCGCCGCCGAGAACCAGGATAGTAGAAACCCAAATCAAGGGGAACTCACACCTCATGCGGAAATGTAGACTCAACAACGTTCCCTCCACCTCGATAGAGAATTTTCGGAGACCTCAATCACAATCACGATCAACATGATCAACACAGGGACATGTGACTACGACATCAGACGTTTCTCGAGTGTGGTCTAAAACCTATATAAAATTATTTGGCCAAATTAACTAAGTAAGTTTTTTTGAGAATTCTCTAATAACCAGTCTCATGGTAGAAATATATTTAGCAAAATATACCCTAATCAAACTAACCTTTCAACTTCAATTTAATAAAAGTTGTAAAAATTAAATACGTACCTCAACATAATAAAAATAGAAAATCATCTATTTGCCAAATTTTTTCAAATTATTTCAAATTTGGGAAATACAAAGTAGTCTTTTGAGGAGATTTTATTTCTTTTTCATAGGAAAAAAAGAAGAAAAGAAGAGAGGCTGAGGTGGTATTGGGCCTGGATATGAGGTCAAAATTTTAGTTGGGCCGTATGCTCATAATCACGAACCGGGTCAAGTCCGAAACTAATGAGAGAAAAAAAGGGGAAAACTACGCAAGTGCAAGGCGTTGGCAGAGAGTTGCAGAACCATCTAGAATTCCAATTTCCAAATGTCTGGGCCAAATCAACGGTCTTGATTTCCTTTTAATTTCCAAAGTATTCTAGATCCTTCTTATGATAGGGCCCACTATTTCCAAAGATCAACGGCTGAAAGCTTCTATTACACCGCCAAAGTCCTCTAATATCCACCGTCAAATTCGCAAAAATATAGAGATAAAAAGAAATTTCCCACTACTTAACAAGCATCAAACGACCTTTGGCTCGGTATCTTCTGCAAGTAAACGGTGCAAAGAAATTCGATTCTTTGCTAATCTATCCCTCGAGTATCCGATCTTTGTATCGAAGAAGAAGTTTAGGATCGAAGATGTTTGGAAGAGCGCCAAAGAAAAGCGATAACACCAAGTATTATGAAATTCTCGGGGTTTCCAAGGACGCTTCCCCTGATGATTTGAAGAAGGCGTATAAGAAAGCTGCCATTAAGAATCATCCTGATAAAGGCGGTGATCCTGAGAAGGTTCGTTCTTCTTCTGCTGATTTACTTCCGCTTCAGGAAATTTGATTCTTTTTTTTCTGGATTTCAACGAGTTTTTGGGGAAGTAGACTTTGCTTGGGAAACTAATATCGTACTGGAATATCTTCTAAATTTATGTGTGGAATTAGTGGATGGCTATCTTGTTAAGACATCAACAGATTTGTTTTACGAGCTACGAATCTTGATAGGCGTAGAACACAAGTTTGTTGGAATGCTTCTTATTACCTGTAATTAAGCCTCGGTCTTTTGATGTTGAAGTAGATAGTAGAGTTATCGACAATGTTTATACTCGTTGCAGTTCAAAGAATTGGCTCAGGCTTATGAAGTTCTAAGTGATCCGGAGAAGCGTGAGATTTATGACCAATACGGGGAGGATGCACTTAAGGAAGGAATGGGTGGTGGAGGAGGCGGCCATAATCCATTCGACATATTTGAGTCGTTCTTCGGTGGAAATCCATTTGGTAAGTAGATTCAACATCGAAGAAATAATGGCTTTTTTTTTGTTCTGTACAAGTTTTAACTCTTTTATTTCAATTTCCAATGCTATCAGGAGGTGGTGGTGGCAGTAGCAGAGGAAGAAGACAAAGAAGGGGAGAAGATGTCATTCATCCTCTCAAGGTCTCTCTGGAAGATCTTTACAGCGGAACATCCAAAAAGCTTTCTCTATCACGAAACGTTATATGCTCAAAGTGCAACGGGTGAGTAAACTTCGGTTTCCCTTGTGATGATCAGATTCTTCATTTGGTAGTTATAAAGTTGAATGATCACTGAAATTTATGTATTGCGAGTACAGTAAAGGTTCAAAATCCGGTGCTTCAGCGACATGCGGTGGATGTCAAGGTTCTGGTATGAAAGTCTCAATCAGACAACTTGGACCTTCAATGATCCAGCAAATGCAGCATCCTTGCAATGAATGTAAGGGTACTGGTGAAACCATTAACGACAAAGATCGTTGCCCGGATTGCAAAGGTGAGAAGGTTGTCCAAGAAAAGAAGGTCCTTGAAGTGATTGTCGAGAAGGGCATGCAACATGGACAGAAGATCACTTTTCCTGGAGAGGCAGATGAAGCTGTGAGTTTTCTTGCTGAATTAACATTTCACATCCTTTCCTTTGCTTTATGCTAATTGCTAATAATGACTTACATCTTATTCTTCGACTCTTGCAGCCTGACACAATCACTGGAGATATAGTCTTTGTATTGCAACAGAAGGATCATTCCAAATTCAAGAGAAAGGGCGATGATCTCTTCTATGAACACACACTATCTCTTACTGAGGCTCTTTGTGGCTTCAAATTTGTCTTGACCCACTTGGATGGCCGTCAGCTTCTTATCAAATCAAATCCAGGAGAAGTCATCAAGCCTGGTTAGTAGTTAAAAGTCTCACTAAGGGCTCGTTTGGCAGGAATAGTAACTTTAGAATTAATTTAGGAGTGGAATGAATAGAAATCATTCTTATCCTGATTTCTCATTCCTGTGTTTATTGTATAGATCAATTCAAGGCAATTGATGATGAGGGTATGCCAATGTACCAAAGACCATTCATGAAGGGCAAGCTGTATGTCCACTTCACAATCGACTTTCCGGACTCATTGAGCCTTGAGCAGGTTAAAGCGCTAGAGACTGTATTGCCACTGAGATCAGGTAGTGAGCTTAGTGACATGGAGCTGGACGAGTGCGAGGAGACTACACTGCATGATGTCAACATTGAGGAGGAGATGAGGAGGAAGCAAGCCCAGGCTCAGGAAGCTTACGATGAGGATGATGAGCCACATGGTGGTCAGAGGGTGCAGTGTGCACAACAGTAACTCACTGTGGGAGGATTGATTGGACTTGAAAACTACAAATGTAATATGATGCTTACTGCATTTTGAGACTTGATCTTTTGTATGAGTAATTTTTTCTTATAATGTGTTTCGAAGAAAAGCTGAAGATTGTTTGGTAGAATTGTGTTTGGTTTGAATGCGGGCTTCAAATCTTTTTGATCTACATACACCAGCACACTTGCACGCCTTAAACCGCCAACCTTCATTGACTTAGTTGTTTGTTAAGCTGAAGTACTAAGAGCATCTACAAAAGAGGTCTTGATGGTTTCGGAGGAAGGATGCCGCCCTTCCGCCAAAAAGAGTGGAACACTGCTTTGCTCTGCTGGAAGCGTCCCGTATAAGCCAAATTCTTTACCCTCAAATTTAAACATGTGGGCGAAAAACGCTATCCTGCTCTATTGTTGCGTAGCAACAGAAGCAATAGGTTCTCTTTTATTTATTTATTTTTTTGTGTATCCCTCTAATTTTTACCATTCTAATTGACTTACATTATTACTTTATTCGAGTGTATATATTAAATGACTTACATTATTACTTTATTCGAGTGTATATATTAAATGAGATTATGTTATAAGTCTACTTAATAGAACAAAATTGCTAAAAGTCCTAGTTATTGATATTGGCCAATTAAAATTTAGAGAACCTTAACCTTCATTAACTTAAGTTGTGTGTTTGATTAGAGATCAGTCCTTATATTAGAATTTAGAGAACCTTAACCTTCATTGACTTAGTTGTGTGTTAAGATCAAGTATTGTTTTTATCCGGGTCAAAATCTCATAGTTTTATTTGTTTCTTGACTAGTATTAATTTTTTTAATTGGTCATCAAAAAAGGACCACAATTTAAAAAAGCAAAAGATTAATTAGGTATTAGGGAAGATAGTTGTCAGAAATAAATTTTCAATTGTGATACTTTTTTTGTATTTTTTTAATTCTGATATTTTTTTATTTTGTTTTAAAAAATGGGTTAAGATACTCCAAGTATGAATGGATTCAAGTCAAATCTAAATTTTTGATTGGTTTGATTATTTACTTTTAGAGTTTTGTTTTTCTAACGTTTACAGAATTTTAGTTTAACTTTATCTATAAAAAAATAAGATACTTCAAGTATTAGTTCAGACATTTACAGAATTTAATTAGTTTAACTTTATTTTTTTTTAATGAGAAACTTCAAGCAAGTATTAGCGTTATGGATGCTTACGTGATGTATTATGGACGAAGCTTATTTAATTAGTATCCTGAAACAACAAATAGGAAGTATACCTATTATGGTCAAATGAATACAGAGTTCCTACACAGTGCTAGTCCTGAGAATTGCCTACCTTTGCTTGAAGATACCAAAAAACATGCGACATAGAGAAGGATGGTTTCTCTCCAGCTTGTATACATAGTCTGGCGACTTTTAAAAGATGCCTTAGCATCCTAGAATCATAGCTGTTGCCGAGATCAGGATCTATCATATTATGCATAGAAGTGTCCAAGTGTGTTTCTTGAACCCACTCAATCACGTCACCGCTTCCCTTGTCTGATGATTGTCCAGTGATCAACTCAAGAAGGAGAGCGCCAAAATTTGGGATTAGGTTTCTATTTGGCTGTACAGAACCTGTAGGAAGGTTGCAATCTAACAATTGTATAATATTGGGAACAAAAGTATTAAAAAATGTATACCACATCATAGTTCTTTGCTGACCGAAAGGAAGTTTTACCTTCTGAATTTGACAAGGGAAGTTTTGATGGGCAGTTAACTGAACGATGAAGGGTAATATCTGAGAGCTGTTGCAAAAGATGAGCAGCAGACTTTCAGATGTGAGTTAGTAAGGGAATTGGCTTTCGGCAATATAAGAGATCATTTATGTTACCTTGGCTGTTAGATTCTCGTCGAGTAGAATATCACTTGAACTGATGGACACATGATAGACCGGAGGATCACAAAATAAACGCAGATATTCCTGTAAACCATGAAGTATTTACCAGTCTTAATAATAGTATTATGTCGGCTTCAAGGTCCTTCAGGATACGAACAGGAGTTTTGTTGAAATTAAAAGTTCTGCTTCAAAAACAGCAAATGGAGGGACAATACTAATTTCAGCTTACCAATGCAGCTGCTACCCCTAAAGCAATCTGTAATCTTTTCTTCCAATTCAATGGAGTCTTTAAGGGATCTGCAAACAAGAGTTTTGTTGAAATTTAAAGTTCTGCTTCAAATATAAGTTGGCAATTGGCATTGACATATCAAACTTCTACTGTTGCGTTACCATTCAAATGCTGCTTCAAGCTTCCTTGTCCCGTAGCCTCAAAAACAAGAAAACTGAAACAGCAGACAGGAGTAGATGTAAGAATTAGATTCAGAAAAGGGAAGTATATGACATTTGATGACAACTGACAGTTGATATGCCATCAAACCTTCTAGGTCCAAATGAATAACCTATAAGTGGAACGAGGTGTCGATGATGCAAGCTCCCTAATAGTTGGACTTCCTTCATGAATTCATCCTTGGTTTGATCTGCACCAACTACTTCTTTCACCATATAAACCGAAGAACCATCATGGAACCTAGCTTCATAAGTGATTCCCTTTGGATAACTTGAGACGACTCTCCTGAAATCATCTGTTGCCTTCCTTAAATCCTTGTAAGAGAAATGCTTCAGAAAAGATATCGTCCCTATAATTTTGAGCAGATGGCGATAAATTTTAAGTGATTGTATTACTAATAGAATACAAACAACCAGAATTATGGTTAAGTAATGTGTTGATTTGACTTTTAAGACTTATAACACATCCCATTATCAACTGCAGCTTGTACTTTCAAAGTTCAGTTCTGACTGGGTAAATCCAATCGCCAAAATAACCTATTCATAGTTTCTGCGGCGACAACTGTCACACGGCAGTCTTCGTACAATTCACAACATCAAATCCCCTACTACTGAACTTAGAATTGTAAGTACTTTCAGCAAGATCAGCGGTTTTCAGCAAGATTGCTAGCAACCGATATTCCGATCTTGATCGTAATTGAAAATATGCACACATAATTTCGCTTAAACAATTTCACATAAATAATACCAGAAATCTAAATCATCAAATCAAACACATTAAAATCGAGAGGGAAAAAAAACGAACAGTAGTAATTAAGAACAATTTATAGAAAGAAAATAAGGTGAAAACTGGCTGAGAAGGCAGTTAGAGTTGATTCGGTAACTTACGAACGCGATCTCGGCGAAGACAAGGAAGAAAAAGACAGCTGGAGTTATGAACAAGAGGATCGGAAACTTCTTCGGTGGTGGTTTTCGTCATTGCGATCTGGAGTTCCGGTGAATGATGAGAGAATTGACTGAGAAAGAAGCCCAAACTGAACTGTTTTTTCGCATTGCTTTGCTTTTCGTTGGCTTTTTACTTTTTTCTTTGAAAATGTAAAGATAGTGAATCGATTCTTTACCTTTTGTCGGTAGAAGTTATTATGAAGAGAGAGAATTCAGCTGCAAGTTGCTGCTGTGTTAAGTTTTAACAGAATCCTTGAGCACGAGACGAAGGTGCCGGATTCAGCGTTCAAGCGACGTCGTTTATCCTGGAATCCGAAGACATTGAATTGACAGTTAACTACTTGACCGGGTTAGACTACCTCTTGACCGGGTTATAAGTTAAAAAACTATTAATATGATAAACCAAAAATACATAAATACATATAAAATAACTTTTTTTTTTTTGCATCTAGAACAAGTGAGAGTTGTTTGGGTACGGATTTATGGAAAAACAAACTACATTTATAAAATATAACGGGATTGAGGTTATCCCACGTTCATAAAATTAAACCCTCGAACACTGTTCACAAAATATTTTGAGATATAAAACTAACGTAAACAATCATTTTTAATTGTTATCGATGACTTATAAGTAAGATTATAGGAAGGGTTGAAATGAGATTGAGGTCATCTCACATTCTATATCGGCTATTATATGTAAGGCTAGTTAGATGACTTATAAGTAAGATTATAGGAAGGGTTGAAACGAGATTGAGGTCATCTCACATTCTATATCGGCTATTATATGTAAGGCTAGTTATAGGACTAGTTGAAAAGGAATTGAGGTCATCCCAAGTTCTATACCGACTATTATACCTGGAACGGGATCGAGACGGGGCCAAACCCAGCTAATACGGTTGTGAATAATCAATGAAGCGAAAAAAGTGTTCGAGGGTTTGAAAAGTTGTAAAATCGTTACAACCTTGTTTGAGAAGTCGAGTGGAAACTGGTAGTGTGATCACAATGAAGAAACATATAATCGTCGGAGTTGCAATTTAATTGTGAAAAATCAAATAAGTAGGACTATAGGAGTGAAGAACGGCAAAATCGCCGTTATATCCTATTTTGATAAGACGAGCAATATTACAAGGCAACATGAGTTGTGTTTATGATTTGATTTCTAATACTATGGTGAGATTATTGATTAATGGTTATGATTAATTCAAGTTTTAACCTAAAACTTTAATTATATGCGGACGGGATGGGTCTAACGGGACGAAAAATCAAAGACTCACATCCCATCCAAATATTTTTTTGTCGGGAAGGACCGGGATTGCAATTTTGATGAAATCTTGCTAAAATCGAGATGAGACCGCTACGGGATTTGTGCCCTTCCCTACTGATAGCACTCCAAATAACGTCTTTTACTATAATCATCATATTCCATTCTCTATCTTCTTTGAGCTTAATAAACATATCCTTTTTGGTCTTTTTCCTTGATATTCTCATTTCGGAGATATACTAGTTGGTTTATGTAATTGCAGGCATTCTAGGTATTTGCGGAGCACAAATGACACATCCATTAACTGAATGTCCTCATACAAACTAATAGCTTCCCTGCGGTCAATGAAGTCAAGGTTAAGACGGAATTTGCTGAAGTTGAGAGTGAAGAGAAGAAATCGGGATAAAGTGCAAGAGTGGTTGACGGGTACTAGGTCGGACGCCCCCTCCTCACTTTTGCATTGTACCTTGAAATGATGACTCGTTTGCAAGGAGGATCTTGGAGAAATTTTGGGTCAAACACACAGTTTGAGACCATGATGTCGGACGAAAAGGCCCGCTCGATCTGCTTGGACGACGTCTTATTTTGTATCCTTTGTTTTCTACCTTATTTTAGTCCGATCTTATTTTAATAGAAGATGAGCTTGAGTATATTCGATCCTATCTTAATAGAATATAGGATCACTAGAGATCTAGGGTTTCCCGAGCCTTTTCAGACCTTATAAATAAGGCTCTTCAACCATTAGGTTAGATATATCTTTTTCCAACATTTTACGAAGTTTTCGGCGAGACTTTACAAGTAGGTCTGACAATGACCCTATAGGTCGGACGATGACTCCCTTTTTTTTTATCAATAATAGTTTTTGTTTTGTTATCATGAGGTATGTGTGAGTAGTCCCTCTTTGCTCCAGGGTTTGTTGAGTCCGACTTGCATTGATCTATGAGTTATGGTAGTATTAATATACAATATGTTTCGTAAAGAGTGTCATTGACTCGAAGTAACAATGTAGTCCTCACACCTCAATGCTCCGTTCGATGTGATGAATCGGGAACCATATTGGGTATGAAGTGACAATCAAGGTGACAACATCGATGTACCGCAAACAATGACCTAACAACATGTGACAATCAACAAAGTTGTCTTCACATAACTCTAGCCTACTTGTAATATTATGAAATTGCCTATTGAGATATATTATATGCATGTTGTGAGAGCTTTGGAATGCTTTATACCTATTGTTATTTGTTGCTTTGATATTCTCCCTTCAAAACCTGTTTTCGAACGTTATAAAGTTCAAACTTTTCTTCCACCTTTCTGTTCTTATTTATAAAATGTTTTATGAGTTAGTCGGATAGTCCTCATAGGGTTATCGGATGATCTAAGCTATCTAAGCTTTAAGTTTTGCTCCGGTTCTCCCTCTTGTCATTCCCTTACTGTTTTCGGGTGTTTTGACGAGGTTTTGATCCGATCGACTTCTCCTCTGTCCTACAACCTCTTCTATATGTGCCTTCACTTTGTGGTTTCGTGGTCCTTTAAGTCTTTTAGGTCTGACAATGACCCTCGTCACCAACTTATAAGTCTTTTGATGACACTTGTGCCTTCTAAGTCTTTTATTGACACGTGATAGTGTAAATTATTCTCCTTCGTATTGAAAGTTTAGGCTAATTATGTAAATATCTCAAGGTTGGATGCTAATTTTTGCAATTAGCCTTTTTCATATGCAATGTTCTACAAAATTTCCAGCATCTCATAATGAGTAATTGCCAATGGCTTTCTTTCATTAATGCTAGAAAACCTCCAAAATCCAGCCTCGCTCATCCCCACTGTGAGCATATACCCTCCGATCCTCCAAATTTCTCACTATTGAGCATCTAGAAGATCGAAGAAATGGAAGGCAAAACCCTAGGATCTCTCAAGCTTCTCCTCTTCTTCTGCGCCTGTCTAAGATTTGCCTCAATCGAAGCCAAACCCATCAAATACTGTGGTAGGTTTCTCTACTTCTTGTTCCCTTCATCAAATTTCAACCATCAAATATCTAGTTACACATAAATCTAGGTTAAATCAAGCATCGATAGTTCCGGAAAAGCAAAACTTTCGGGAAATTGAATGATATATCTTCTTATTTGGTACTTCTATGCAGATTTGATTGAGCTGTTTACTGTTGCTTGATTGAGTTTGCATGTGTTCAATTCAGATAGGAAAGGAGATAATTATGCTGTGAAAGTGAAAGGTGTCGAGATATCTCCTGATCCTGTGGCTCCTGGCAAGGCAGCCACCTTCAGTATCTCTGCTTCTACAGGTAATTTACGGTTAAACCCTTGAATATTATGTAGCATATTTTTCTCTAAAAGGGCAGTGTTCCTCGATATCCAAGCACAAATCGTCGAGATATCTCCTGATTCTTATGGCTTCTGTGTCCATTTCTCTGTGCAACATATTGAGTTAATGGAATCTATATATTTACACTTTAATGACAGTTTTGTTGTGTAAATTTTAGTTTTTCTGGCTTACTGATTTATCAATGAATGCAAGATTTATTTCTCTGGGTAGAAGGATACTTTTTAGGTATTGGTACCAGTATCTGTGCTGAAAATCTTTATTGGGTATTAAGCTTGTAACTTGTTTGTGAACCGAAGGATGTTTAATGAACAATATGTCTCCTTTTTTTTGGGTTTGTGAAGAAGGTTTGATAATCTTAATATGATACAGGAGGCTACAAAGCTAAGTTTTCATTTAGATGTACCTTAAAGATTAAGACAGATTTTAAGCTCTTGTTGTAAAAAACCTTAGTTGGTATTCAATGGTATTGCAAAAGCTTGATCTGATGTCTAACTGTCTAAGCTTGTTTGATGCAAACCAAGATTACAACCAGCACAAAAACTTGTTTGATGCAAAACCAACATTAAAAATGTCACTTTAGTCGGCATTCTATATTATATATAGTCATCCTTCAAAATAAATGTTTCCTTCATATTTAGTTTGTCCCAAACCAATATTATAACCAGCAGTCATTGTATAGGTCAATATCTGTGTGTTCTGCTGCATTAGACAACAGACAGTTCTTACTTCATACCTACCAAGTAATCAATGTAGAGCATTGTTGCATGCAAGAACCAAATTCGTTGCGAAATGACTCATTTCCTTAATATTATAACTATCCCCGGTGATTAAGGGTCCGTTCGGCAAGCGCAGATTATGGATTATCGGAAGGATTATTGTATGCAAATTATTATTTTGACAAAAAAAGTAACCAAATACACTTCGATTATCGATTATTGGAGAAATTATTGAAAATAATAATCCCGCAGAATAATCTGTTGGGCTTGCTGAACGGACCCTAAAGTGTTATGTAAATACACTAAAAATGAGAAAAGAATATACATTAGAAACTGGTTTCGGGCATTAAATAACTAAATTAAAAATAACAAAGGTAACATGCTATGCTAGTCTTCAATCCTGTACATCTATTTGTAGAAATGGAAGTTCTCAATATGCCAAAGGTTTTATAGAGGCAGAACGTCCGGCTAATATTTTGTTGCACAACATACTAATGACTTGCTGATATTTTACATGTGCAGGCACAGACCTTTCTAGAGGGAATGTTGTGATTGATGTATCTTACTTTGGGGTGCATGTTCACTCTGAAACTCATGATCTTTGTGAAGAGACAACTTGTCCAATCTCATCAGGCGATTTTGTTCTCTCTCACACCCAAACTTTGCCTGGATTCACACCACCAGTAAGTTGTTATTCTGCATATTTTCCAACTTCTGTATAACCCTAATATATCAGCATACACATCAGCTCTCGCCGCTTATTATCCGTCCATTGCGGTATTTTTCCAGGGTTCCTATACACTTAAGATGAGAGTAGAGGATGAAAACAAACATCAGCTAACATGCATCAGCTTCAATTTCAAAATCGGGTTTGGAACATCTGTTGCTGCTAGCTAAGCAATCTCTAGATTGCTTTCTTGGATCCGATTTTTACTCGGTTTGTGCAGGAGACTGTTGTTAATTACGGAGTATGTGTTAAGTTTCTTTCTTTTCAGATGTTTGCAGTGTGTTGTCATCCTATGTACCTTTGTACTTCTACAATAAGATGTAATTACTAAAATCAGAAGTGTTGTAAGATCTAGATTCCTGTAACATATCATGCCCAAATTGTAAAATAAATGCTAAAAGTCTACAAGAGATTACAAGAGCATTTTGTAAACCCTACACCAACTAGACCTGTAAAAAAGATTCAAATAGAAATACTTGCAAACAAAAGTAAGCCTGTATACGCAAATACTTGCAAACAAATTCCTGAATTCTTCTAAACAGAACTAAAAAACTAAGGAATACAAATTCACGAGCTGATCAGCAAAGGATCAAATATACACAGCTCATGGCATCCTAATAATTATTTTGAAACAAAACTAAAATACTAAATATCAAGTAACAAATTGAAATAAACAACAAGAAAGACACCAAATAGGAGTTCTACTTGATTTTGTGTCACCAAAAAAAATCAAACAATTACAAATAACAAGGGTCTCTTTGAGTTTGTGTTGTAACGGTTTTGAGAAAGAACGGAAATAAATAATAAGAAAGATACCAAATATATCGTGGTTCACACAAGAATGACTACATTCACAATTAAGCAAATTTAACAATTTGCAAATACTTGCAACAAATTCCGTGAATATTTAAATTATTTGGCCAAAATGTTTGCACATAAATAGGTCACAGCACGTTTGACAGTCACTTACATTTGCAACAAGACACTACAGTAGAACCATATTAAGCTTTTTAGGGCTCTCTGCAAGTTACAGAAATAAACAGGATCATTGGGGATCAAGTTCAATTTAACAATAAGGACCATAAACTAGCCATGAATCAAGAGTGTCAACTGTGATACAACTTGACAAAGAGTTACTTCAATTTTAAATGTTTATAAGTAGAAGATATCACTAGGAAAAAAAACAATGTCTTCATCATCAGAAACTAATTACATAAATATAAAATAATAAACTTATTTTTAAAACTTTTACACATATGTTATCTCTAACACGGTTAAAAGAGTTGGGTTCAAAAAAATTCATTATATAAACTTATAAATTGCATTATATATACTAATGATGGTTGAGATGTGAGTCTCATATCTCGCAAATACTTACATGTCCCGATTATAAGAAGTCATAATTGAACTCAGGGAAGACGATGTTTTGATTTGACAAAGTAACGATGAAACACTCAAATTAATAATCTAAACAAATTACAAAAGCATAAACAATTGACAGCCGATCGATCTGATACACGAGACATAAATAGTTAATGAAAGACGAAAACAAATGGCCACTGGTAAGAGTTACAGAAGCCGCTCGATCGACTAGTGAATAATAAATATAAAAATAACACGACATAAAAAGTAATCAACAAATAATAAAAAGTTACATTATCAAGATTATCACAACACACATATATATATCATAAGTCATATGTAAACAGTTTTTACCATGTGAACATCTAAACACCGAATATATGTGACTATACCGCCGAATATATGAATCAGGTCTGGCGAATATTTTTTCCACTAATCACACGATTTTTTTATCCTTTAATATCGCTTAATCTCAACCATCTATTTAACGATCTAACGAATACAATTTGTTCTCATTTTACATGGTAAGAGTTGTTTACATGGGAGTCTCTCTCTATATATATCAATTGCTAAATCCAAAACAAAATGTTAAGCATGATGCGTGGGAGACAACTCGTTTGATTGTCATCTGCATAATATCATTGTTTGTTATACATTGAACGGGGTTGTCAGTTCCGTTGATTGTCACATGCAAAACAATGTGGTTTCTCATACATCGAAACGGAGTCTTCTAGGCATGAGTGACTCAACTCTCGCATTTTGCATCAGCACCTTGAAGTCCATATATCACAAATAAAGGTTTGCTCTCACATTTTGCATAGACTATCATAAATATCATAAATAAACATTCAAGAAATTCAAAGATATTTATCAACATCATATATCCATGTAAGTTGGGCACTTGGACTCTCCAAACCCTATAACAAATTGAAAGTTTAAAACTTTATTAGTGGAATATGGGAGGGGCAGTTGATTGGCCACAAAGGGCTCATTCGATCGGTCATGAATAGTAACTCTCGTTCTATAATGAAATTTTTGAATGGAAACTGAATGAAAAAATCCAAGGTTGCAAGTCTTATTTATAGGGAGGATATCTAACATAATGCTCATATGTTTGACTAAGATCTACAAAATCCGAAAAATCTTGTATGAACAATAAGATATAATTTGTCTATAACAGATAACTACAAAGAAAAAATGTCCGAATGGACAAGCTAAATGTATGGGTGAGCAAAAATATCCGATCCGACTAATCCTATCCGCTAATGCGATGATCTGATCCGAAAAAATCTGAATTTGAATATATCCGGCAATTGGTGATTCGAGTCCGATCCGATCCGGACATATTTTTCGGATAGGGATCAAGGTTTGGAGGAAAAAGTCATCGGATATATCCAACTAGTCAAATAATAAATACTCATAACAAATATACGGATCAGATCTTCAGATCGGATATTCAATCCGGATAAAACTGTCCGATACCCGGATGCTCTCGGATCGGGTTCGGGTCGGACTATTATAATATTGTCGGATCGGATATCCAAAAATGCCCACCCCTAGCTAAAAGATAACCCAAACTAAAAGGGAATAAAGGAATAGAAGATGGACGACGAAGATCAACACTGGTGGGCCTATTCAATCGGCCTAGCAAGGCCTAGTTGATCGGCATGTCTAGAAAGTCTTCGTGAAATGCTTGCTGGTAATTTGTGGTCACGTGTCGGATGAACAATGACCACCCGGTTGCCTAAGTGAGGTTCAATCGACCGACCGAAACGTTTTCCGATGATTTTTTTACCATCACTCTCGGATCTCAATCAATCCTGCCTTTACATTTACTTTTTTTATATCGCGGGAAACCCTTAGCGTGTATGAATGCATGCAATATCTATCATAAACTAATTGGTAAAATCAATTTAGCTTTGACCTTGAGTTTCCTGATGAATTGTTCATCATGTCATGTTTGGACTTTTCTAAGAAAAATAATCTAGTGTCAACTCGAAATACAAAGTTTTTAGAAATCGGAGGGTGAAAAAGTGACTCGATTTTGGCACTATTTTTTTTTGTCTCGTTTATGGCGACTAGACGGTGGACAGTCAATGATTGTATTGACTTGTGCTAAACGGGCCTTCCTGGAGGGGTCCGGACATTAGAAGTAGGCGTGTGCATATCCGGATAACCAATATGATAATTTCAGAAAATTTAACACTTTTTTCTTAGTTTTTTTTAATATCCAGGTTGGATATCAAGATTGAATTATCCAAATGACTTTATTATGAATAATCCATAATAATAATCCAATCCGTATTAGATGACCTGAAAAATTCCTCTGTTTTTAGATTATCTTCTTACCGATAATTTTGAATTCGGGTTTTCAGATTGAAATTTCGGATTAGTAGGATAAAATATTTGTGCTCACACTATTAGACGGGTTCAAGATGGAAATTGAAAAAAGATGAAAAAAACGGCCCGAACGGTTCCGAACCGATTCGGACAGTAAAACCCTATTTTATAAAGTCGAAGCCAAACCGATTTTCCTTCTCAGTGTTTCCTCGATTGCCCTCGTTCTCGGTTTCTCCTGGCGAATTGGCGACGCGAGGACATCCGGCGACTGCAGCACTCCATCCGGCGACAGCGATAACCTCCGGTAACCTCACTGTCTCTCTCTATCGCTCTCTGTCTGTCTCTCTACCGTCTATATCCTGTTGATTGCTTGCTTCTGCAAAACCCCAAAGTAAACCCGTCCAATTTTTTTTTGCATAGCAGTAGAATGCCAATAACTGAATGTGTTTATGCAATTCTGCTTGACTGCTTCTGTGATAGCAGTAGAATGCCAAAAATCCCAACTTGTGTAAAATACAAGAAAATAAGCAAAAAAAAAAAAAAAAAAACGTCTAGAATCCATCTAGACGGCCGTCTAGACATTAGACCTCTGTCTTTTAGAACTTTGCTGGATTGTGCATTTGTGAATTGTGATTGACAGCGGTGATGGCTCTAATTGAATGATTTCAACAGCTTTCTCTTCCTCCAAGTTGGAGACCATGACGTCCGAACTTTTAATCCCGTCAACAGCACCACCCCCGACTACCAGCTGGTCAAGTCTAGTGGCAAAGCCTGCCCAGCCACTGAACAAAGCAGCATCGACGTCAGCTGCAGCACATCAAATATTGGATGGCTGCAAGTCGTCAAAGGGTGTTGCGGTGGCGGTGGTGGATGCCAACGCTATCATCCAAGGTGGAGAGAGGCTCAGCTCTTCTGCCGACAGGTTCGTCTCTGTCGCCGAAGTCCTCAGTGAAATACGTGACCCCACCTCCCGCCACCGTTTGTCTGTACTCCCCTTCACCGTTGAGACTATGGAGCCTTCACCTGAATCACTAAAAAAAGGTTTGATGTCTGATCATTTTGAATTAGCTTCTATGATTGCAATTCGAATACTATTTTATTTTACCCTAATTTTCAGTCAAACTTAAATGCGGTTGGTTCTTCAAGCTTAATTATTTTTGTTAGATCGAATTATTTTGTGAATTGTGTAGTTAGTGGTTTTTGAAAGGCATCTAATAGACTAATAGCTTGCAAAGCTTGCTGCCTTAGAATTTATTCAGACACGTGAAGAAGATCTAGTGCTCTTTCCCTTATGCTTTTTAGCTTTATTTTGCACATACTGAGTGCAGGTTAACAATGAATGGATTGATGGTCTTTTTATGTTATAGACAACGACATTCCAAAGTTTCAATGCAGTATTCTGTATACTCTTAAGCTGGATATATATGTGAAGTAATGAAGTCTGATGCATCTTATTGTATCGCTTGACAGTCATCAGCTTTGCTAGGGCAACTGGTGATTTGCAAACACTTTCGGATGTGGATTTGAAGCTTATTGCGCTTACATACTCCCTCGAAGCGCAGATCCATGGTACTAAACATCTGAGGGACAGCCCTCCTCCTATCCATATGCTTAATGTGAGAAGGTTGCCTGAGAAGGAATTGCCTGGGTGGGGTACTAACGTGCCCAATATAGAAGAATGGGAGGCGCTAGAAGGACTTGCTGAAACTGTTGCTAATAATGATTCAAAAATATTACCCTTGAAGGATTTAAGCTTGAACATCCAATCTGAAGACAATGTTAGTCTGCAACATGGTTCCGTGGAAAATGGAAGTGAAAATAATTTTGTGGATGATGATGTCCATTCTGAGCAGAAATCTGAGAGATCCAGCAGGTATCCTATTAAAAAGAGAGAGGTAAAGATTGATGGGAAGAAGATGGTCGTAGATGGAATTGACGCATCACAAGGTCAATATGACGAAGATGCTGGTGATTGGAACCCCGCTGTCAGTCGGGGAACTCGTAGAAGATTCCTGAAAAGGCAAGCTAAGCGTGAAATGACTGAGGCTTCTCTGAAAAATGATGAGGAGACAGGTGTTACTGAGGAGACAGAATCTGCAATTATAGAAGAATCCGAGGTTGTTGAGAGGACTGGTGAAATGGAAGATGAAGAAATTTCTTCTGTCATGGAGAAGATGAGACTTGAAAGTTCGTGTTTAGATGACGAACACAATGATTGTGAATTGAATAATGATGTTGCTGAGCACTTTGAGACTTCAAGCCAGGCCACTGAGAGTGTTGATACTTCTTACATAGATGACCTTAGCAGTGAACAAAGTTGGTCATTGAGATCACTGTCAGACTCAAGTATAGCTTGTGTAACTGGTGACTTTGCTATGCAAAATGTTATTTTGCAGATGGGTCTACGCCTGCTGGCTCCTGGAGGAATGCAGATTCGCGAGTTGCACAGGTAGTCATTATAGCACAGTTAACCCTTTTTCCCTTTTTTTTTATCTCTGTGTAGTTCAATCTTCTTGTGAATCTTGTTTCAAGGGAAACTTAAAATCCGTAAACCTAAGGCTTTTTTTTTGAAGGGGCTGAAGTTTATGATAAATTGCAATTGTAAATTTCATTTGTTTCTGTATGAAGTCTTATGCACTCTATCAATTTTTTGGGTGATGTATGTGCACTAATAGACCTGAATATGCTTTGTGTGTCCAGGTGGGTTTTGAAGTGCCATGCTTGCAATAAAGTTACTAATGAAATTGGAAGGGTTTTCTGCCCAAAGTGTGGGAATGGCGGCACTCTAAGAAAAGTTGCTGTTACAGTTGGTGAGAATGGAGTTGTGCTGTCAGCTCGTAGACAGCGTTTCTGCTTACGAGGCACTAAGGTATGCTTCTTTTGCCAATTTGATTGTTCTTGCTAACTTGATTCCTTGCAGCTTGAAAAGAATCCATGCTGTCAAAGATAAACTAAAGTAGTAGATTTTTTTTATCTCATCGTTCTTTCTAATATGATACCTAAATAGTACGTGGATACATAAGTTGGTCATCAGTGCCTTCAGTGGTAGTCTGAATTACTTGTCAACACCTTTTTCTCTCATCTTATTTGTGCAGTTCTCCTTGCCGTTGCCTCAAGGAGGGCGTGCTGCTATCACAAAAAATCCTATCCTTCGTGAAGACCAGCTTCCTCAAAGATTTGGAGTGTTCTTTCGAGATGATCAACTCCGAAATTCAAAGGGAAGGAACAAAAAAGGCAATAACAAGGTGAGTTATGTAGCTGATCTCGTCTAATCTTTTTCAACTTCGATTCATTTTGGATTCTTCTTTAACTGAATTGACTGGATGAGCGTTTGGTGATTGAAGGACATGGACTTGTGTGCTGTAGACGACATCTTCACCGGTCGTGCTGATAAGAAAGAGCCACTTAAACCCGCAGTTAGACAAGCACTCACCATGTTCTCCGGAAGGAAGAACCCTAATGACAACCATTACTCTCGGGCTAAGCATTGATCTTGTTTGTTTCACTATTAATATTTGTTGTTATCGGATGCTTTTTGCCGTTTGGTTTTCTGTTCTTGGAGCTTTGTTTCTCCTAACAATTTTGGATGATCTCTAACTAGAAAATTGTACGTCGGAATTACACAACATTTTGTGCATTTGATTTTGGATGATATCTATAAAGTTGAAGGACCATGTATGATACATTATTTAAATTTGGGTTTGAAACATCTGTTGCTAATAGCTAAGCAAGCTAGAGATTGCTTTCTTGGATCCTGTCTTTACTCTGTGCAGGAGACTTTTGTTTATTATGTGTTCATTTTCTTGCTTTTCAGATGCCTGCAGTGTGTTGCTATCCCATGTACCCTCGAACGTCTATAAATAAGATATAATTACTAAAATCAGTAAAATTACCATGCCCAAATCGTGAAATCGGTAAAATTGTCGCCCAAAAGGCAAAAAAGTATATACCAAAATGTGTGCAAGAGATTATGGTAGCATTTGTGTAAACCCTACACATACTAGACCTGTTAAAAAGGTTCAAATATATATAATTGCAAACAAATCTAGGCCTGTAAATTCAAATACTTGTAAACAAAAGTTCTACTTGATTATTTGTCACCAACAAAGTTCACCCAATTACAAATAACAAGTGCCTCTTGAGCTTGAAATATAAAAGCAGAATTTGTTCACAGCAACAAAATACAAGATAACACTCATCCTCTTTCCATGACTACTAAAATAGATGTTGGATCAGACTTCATTAGAAATACGAAACTTTTTCGTTGATTAGGCCAAAGTCTCCATCTTATTGTTTCTTGATATGTTTTTCCGCCCCCAAACAGGGTTGCTCTCGATAATTTTATGGGGCACAAGTTGGCGTTCTCTTCTATTAAGTTTACGGAAATTGTGGACTCTAAGTCTTGCTAATTGAGCTTCCTCTTCTGCGGTCATCTCTCTGACCACCACTGTTAGCCTGCTCACTGGCCTTGCGATTACCCCAGTCCTACCTTTGGCATGAAATGAGACTCTCTTTTTGTATAGCCCCTTCCCAACAAAGGCTTCAGCTGCAATTACATGAGTATTCTCACTTAATTGCTTGGTGTTTTCAATCCAATTAAGAACTTCTGACAAGAATAATGAAAAATTCAATTTACCAACAACAAGCCTTTCAGCATCTAAGCCGTGGTTATGAGTAGCATTTGCTCGTGCTGAATGTATCACCTGTATATACACAAATATTCGGATATTCCTTAGGTTCAATCTATATAAAAAAAAAAGGACGAAAAAAGAAAATGAGACAGATACATGCATATAAAGTGGTTCCAGTGAAAAGATTTATCAGGCTGAAATATCAAGTCCATAAAAGTGCACAAATATGTGCATATTTGTATTCAAAACAGCAAAATGCATATTTATTAAGTATGTACTAGCTAGGTGTGCACTTTTTTAGCAGAAAGTATGCACATTATGACACCGTTGTGCACTTTTACGTTTTTTTCACTATAAGAGTGTTTCTTACATGATCCTCTTGATAAGCATATTTCTTATTGAAGAATTCTGTCTTGCTATGCCAACTGCCTAATAAGTTTCATGACTTCAATTAGAGTGCTGCATGTTGCATTGGGGAACCAAGAGAACTAGAGAAGTTGAACAGGACTGTGATCGTTTTCTTCATGAAAGATAGCAGGAATTTAGAATGGAAGAAAAAGATTAATGTGACTCAATAATTATTCGTTAAGATACCTACATGCAATAAGACAGCTGATCAATCGTGCTAAAATTAGATGTATAGACATGTTCAAATAACATGGCAAAAATGTTTGCACATAAATAGCTCTCACACCTGATGGACAATTTTTGCAGCACGTTTGACAGTAACTTGCATTTGCAGCAAGGCATCTTCCACGCGCATTCCTCTGACTACAGTAGCTACCAAATTAAGCTTCTTAGGGCTCTGCAATTTCGGAAATAAACAGGATATTGGGGATCATGTTCAATTCAACAATAAGGGCCATAGACTGGCCGTGACTCAAGAGTGTCAACTATGATACTATTTGACAAAGAGAGCTTATATTTTGCAAATAATGGTGATTTAACAACTTATAAGACAGGCTCAATATGTTTAATCTTCAGAAGAAACCCACATCCAAAATTTTCATTCTGTATATAGCACCCAAGGTATGGAGTTCATCTTACTTGCTTTATTCCCTTTAGTACTGCTTGGACTTTGTCAGGCTTGATAACTGCCTTTTGAGCTTCCGTCTTCCCGGTGCCCGGACCTAAAAGAGGGGCAAGGGTTAGTGGAGAAGGGACGGGTGTAGCATCGGAATCTGCCAGCAACTGCCTTGTGGTAGATATTCTCTGCAGTGAAAATGGGAAGCATGAGGGTAGAACAAACAGCAATATGGATATCTACTAGCCGAAGTTATATAACATCAACACCAACTATTCCAAGCATGAAAATACCGGAATAAATTTGCTAAATATTTATCAAGAAGTAAGATTTCGCTACACTGCTGTAGATGCCAAACAGTTTTAAAACACTAGGTATCCTGATACTATAACTAGACAAAATCAACAAAACACATTGAAATGCCAACAAACGAAAAATATCTACTCATTTTACCAAGTCCCATCATCCTATGTGGTGAACTGATTGATATATATATAACCAACTGTCAAGCAAGTCCCATCATCCTATGTGGTGAACTGATTGATATATATATAACCAACTGTCAAGCAAGTCCCATGGGGCAAAACATTGCTTGATTTCCAATAACAGGCTATGGCAAGAGAGTGCTCTTAGAGACATATCCGTTTTAATATGGGGTGACACTCATAAAAACCATATCAGAAAATGGGTATCATTTGTCAGATTTTTTAGTAAATCAATGCTCATAACTAGGGTAAAAGTCTCTTGAAGGTGAAACTTCTCTCCACTTATTAACATTGATTTACTAGTTACAACAAATGTTGCTCAAATAATTTACCAGTGTTACTATAAAAAACAAGATGAAGATGCTCTGCTCTTATAAGATCATCTCACACTTAAAACTGCTTAAAGTTTAGACGGGGAAAACAGAATGGAGAAGCCAATGTTCTGTTAATGAAACTTATAGTCACTGAAAGGACTGAAATAATTAGGAAAGCCTGGGTTGTTGCCATTTCTCTTTTGAATCAAAGAATCACACTTTCTTCAAAAAAAGGGACTGGGAACTGATCATTAAATCTGGTACATTTCTTATGTCTTCATAAACATAGCTACACTTATTGTGATTCTCCATTATCATACAGTTATTATATTAGGGGAGTTAAATCTTGACGAACACATCAGAATGTGCTAAACTTGGTCTTAAAGAATACATTAGAACAGGTGAAGTCGTGAACCCTAAACCATACAAAATCACTCAAAAAACGTGATGCTACTCACCAGCTGTTGAAGGTACTGTTGAAAAGGCCTTTGAATACATGTAAATGGCAACTTCAACGAATTCGAATCCCCTAAAAAGCAAACAGTTTCAAAGATATCAAACTTACTATGCCATATGAAACAAAAACAAGAAGTTTGAAACATCAGTTAGATGTCATCAAAGGAATTCGAATCAAAAGTTTAAGACTTAGCTAATACCAATAGGGCGGAATGGCTGGGAATGGAGATTCCGAAGATTTCCACCATTTCCACTCAAATTCTGCTCGATCCTTCTCCCGACATTACAGACTAAAGACCGCAAATGACTTTGCCACCTCATATCACTTGATTCGAATTGCAAATCCTGCTTAGAGCATCAACGATGAGTTCATCTGCAACCAGATTGCAATCTAAAGCACGAAAATTCCCAGGGTCACTGAAAAGAGATGAACGAGGGTTTAGCACCTACGGCTCGGACTGTACGCAGCCTACAAACCAAATGAGGTTTTTGGGCTTCTGCTAGGCGGGTTTGGATCCTCTTCTTGTGTAAAACGGGTCTGAATGCCCGGTTACTTTTCACTAAATATATAAATAAATTACATTAAAATGCAAAATTTGGAAAATACTTACTTAGATTTCCTTAATCTTTACATAATTATACATTACAGTTTATAAGATTTAAAGGAAAATTTAAGTCCTAGAGAGGTTTGGATCAAAGTAAATTTGGATGGTGTGTCGCAAGGGGAACAAACATGGGTTGCAACGAGACGGTAATTATAGATGATCAAAGAGACTAGATCTAGGGTGTAGTGTTGAATGTGGGTGTCACTACATCATCGGCAACGGAATTATGGGGAGTTAGCATGGGAGCTGGGTTTCTGTAGAGTTATCGTTGAGGTGGATTCGTTATTGGTAGTGGGTTTTATTAAAAAGGGTTAGTTCAACTCACTCGCTTTCTACCATGGTGACCCGTTGTCAAGACTTCTAAAACCAATATTGGATTATCATGTTTGGCCATGTTCTCATTGATGGTAATAGGATTACAATCCAATCTTTACTTTTGATTTTGGTTCATCTTTTGATGCAGCCACCTTTAAACGTTAGAACTTTGCTCTTAAATGGCATAAGAGTATAGCTATCCCTCATATTACACATTTGTATTACTCATTTGTTCTGCCTTATTTTAGTAAGGCGTTGTAGCACGGAAAGCGTTTTTTTCTTTCTCATTAAAAACAAAAAAAGATAATTTAAATCCTCTTAAATAAGTTACTTGAATATCCATTTATTTTTCACTTAAATATATAAAATACGATAAAATGTGAAATATTAAAAAAAATCTTCACTTAATTCTTCTACATGCTTACTCCTGTCAGTGACATTTATGCAATTTTGTTTAGAACGTCCGATTTACTTATTATAAAGAACAACGTAAACCGACTACGTTAAAACAACTATTACGTCGAAAAAGACATACGGTTAAAAAAGTCGGGCAATATCTGGAAATTTTCTGAAATCAGAAAATCAAATAGGATGTCACTCTTATACAAAAATTTTATTATGAAGAAAATTATATTATAATTATTTGAATAAAATCTTTATTTTAATACTTTGAATGTCTATCTACTTATCCAGAATAAAAGGAAGTAGAAAAAATAATCAATGTGATTTTTATTTTTAAATTAACCTGAATTAGGGGTTATTTCCAAAAACTAAAAATCATTTTTCTACAGCTAAAAACTAGGACGAGGTAACGCACTGAGATTGGAGGATTGAGAGAGGAGAAGAGAAAGAGATGGGAGAGAGCGTGGATGCATCGGCTTCATTCTTCAAGAGTCACTGGCAAGGCTGGAAAGGCTTCTGGTGCGATCGATTCGCATTCCTTGAAAACTATTCCAAGTTCGCCATCCGCGATAAGCCATTGCCCCCTTGGTCCGATGCTGATGTCGAGGAATTCATCTCCTCTGATCGTGTTCATGGTCCCACTGTAAGAGCCGCTCCTTTTGATATGATTTTGATTGATTGTTGTTTCCGTTTGTTGTTCCATTGATATATCGTGGATTCGTGGCCTGTGGATCTGGCTGAGTTTTGATCTGATTTTCTGTTCAATCTGAAGGGTCTGTATTTTAGGGTTTTTGAGTTTTGCAAATTCGTATGGCTGAGTTCTTCTGTTCTTTTTATCAAGGCTAAAAATCCAGTATTTGTTCTTCAATTTTAGAGGAACTCCTGAACTTTTTAACTTCAGCCAACCTATAAATAGGACAACTACCTTCTTATAGTCTTAACTTGAGGGAAGGGGTAGCTGGAAGTGTTAGAAATTGAGCTTTTTGATGGCTTCACAGGGCTGATATATGGAGTAATTTGTAATCCTCCATGAAATCATTTTTTTCATCTATGGTTCAAGATATAAAAAAAATCCCTATCAAGACCCATACATTTTGTTTGGATTCAATCTGGCCACCATTTTCATAAGTGAATTAGGGTTCGTTTAGCATAGTGTCATTATCCATTATACTTTCAACTTGAGATACGCCCGTGGAAATTGACAACAAATAAGAACAAGGTTGCAGCCTTGATAACCTTACGAGCATGCATCCTAGGTGAGTTTGACGCAATGTCATTAATCATTGTTCTTTAGGAAGGAGCACTTCACCTAACGAAACATGGTTGTTTTCTCTGTATATGAGGTGTGGTCTTATGTGCGATTCTAAGATTCTTTGACTGTGATAATGTCTGACATCGTTACGTTGTGGTTATCTGTGTGGAACAGCTGAGAACTGCTAGAGAAGCAGTCAACTTCGGTCTCACTGGTGGTGCTATTGGAGCAGTTTCTACTGCTGCTTTCTCTTGGAAATACTCAAGGAGCCCTCATGGTAATTCTGTCTTTAGGGATTACTAAAATGTTGTCTTATGCATCGACCACTTTTAACTTCTTGCTCACTCAAACAACGCTTCTGATTTTTTTTTTAATCTATTACTAGGTCATGATATGCACATATCAACAAACACTTTATTAATGCTTCTTTTCCAAACACTTTCTTGTGCTATATCCGTTTGTTTCTTCTTGAGAAATCCCATGCCTGCGGTTTCGTTCAGCCAAATCTGGGTAATTTTATATGCATTAGGACCTTTGTTGGTAAATTGCTTTACTATTTCCAAAGTAGAGAAATAGAACTGTTTTATTTTCAAAAAACTGTTTTGATGGTTTCCTGGTTTCACTGAATTTTGGGACTATTAAATTGCAAATGTTCTTAATATTTTGCGAACCTTCACCGTATAGCACTACCTCTGTACCTTCTCCTGAGGTAATTATGGTTTAAACCTGTTTTTATCACCGATTACTCTATCCTGTTTCTTATCACCATTGATACGTGCATGAATAGTATACTGAAGTAAAAAAACTAGAGCAAGCTGGCTTGGTGGATTCCCTTGGGGCTTCCCTAAGCTTGTGTTTACTTGTCTGTTTTGGTTGTTCTAATCTTACTCTGTGCGTGCATCTGTTCTTTGTGAGTTTCCCGATTTTATGCTCTACCAACTATCCACAAAGAGAGTAACAGGCGAGGAGTATGTCACTATGGTGACAGCAAAGTGAGTCACCAGTGGTGGTGGTATGTGCTGAAGCTTGATGTGTGTAGTTTGCTTCAAACTTAAAATTTTAATGACAGAATAGTGATAGCAATTTGTGGTGCTGATGCAAACTATTTTGGTTATGTATTTCTTCTTGTACTGAATTAAGTTTCCCAGTTTCTAAGTCAAAAAATGTGATTGTCGACTTGATATGATTATTGCTACATACACAAATGCTTATGTTCTTAACCTTCTCCATTTATAGGTACTGCCCTCGCTTTTGGAGCTGGGGCTGTATTTGGTTG
Organism: Fagopyrum esculentum; assembly: GCA_033239045.1. Classification (NCBI taxonomy): domain Eukaryota; kingdom Viridiplantae; phylum Streptophyta; class Magnoliopsida; order Caryophyllales; family Polygonaceae; genus Fagopyrum; species Fagopyrum esculentum. The sequence continues at coordinate 133,562,785 of BSUD01000008.1, read as the reverse complement.
GACATTTGGCCATGAAGTTGCGAATCACTGGCTGCAACTATACAGGCTGGATACCCTAAGTGCACAAACCAAGTTCATGGAATGGTGGGAAAAGAAAGTTGCAGACCGACCTTAGATGTTGGCGCTGTGAAGATTAAAGCTGAGTTGTCTTTCCGCAATAAGTCAAGAGACGCAGTCTGGTAAGATGTTTCTTTTGACTGCACACTATAACTTGTGCAGTTGCCGGATATTGTTGTGCTGTATTTTCCCTGTTCCATGGTTATTATAACACCTTGGGTGTGGTTCGATCGTTGAATATTTAGAAAACTTGGTGCAATTCCTTGCAATGAAGTCGTTAATGCTACAGTTCACAGATGATTGCTTTGTTTGCGGTTTTGATTGATGAATTCAATATGGTATGAAATAAAGTATGGCATGCGTATCTTAGTTACTGTAAAAACTTTGTGGTAGAATATGTAGCAGTAAATAGGCATACGCAATAGACATGACCCGAGGAACAAGGATGCTGAATCTTCCAATTTGTTTTCTTACACCTAAACTTCAAGTTTTTTGAAGATTTTTTTTCCCTTTCCTAGAATAGGTTTAGGAGGGCCCGTTTGGTTTTAACTCCGGAATCGGAATGGAAATGAATCTAGTCCATACGTATACCCGTGTTCATCATTTTTTTGGAATCATGTGGTTTGAAGTAGAATTTGATTACTTTTGATCCTCTATAGGGAAACAAAATAGAGATAAACAAATGTATTTGGATGGAATCTGAATGAATGATTCCAAAAAAAATCATGAACAATGTGCACACATGGACTAGATTTATTTCCATTTTGATTCCATTTATGTAGTTATAACCAAACAGGGATTTAGTTGATTTCAGATGGATTGCGTTATACTTTTTACATTTAACCAGTTAAGAAGGAAGTGCAAAGTGGCAAAACGAAAGGAAGTAGGGTTGTGGCAACGGTTCATGGACCGGACTGGTAACGGCTGGTCACATTCCAGTCCAATACGGTTCATATCAGCCCATTTTTCTTTTTTCCCAAAAAAGTATATGCTATATGGGTTCAATACTTGGACCGGATCAAGCCGTATCTGATTTTCTTTTTAAAAAATTGTGAAAAGGTTAAAAACGGTCCGAACTGGATCTGATGATGACTGTCCAAGAACATACCGTAATTTCCGATCTGGTCGACCGGTTGTCTAAATTTGCACAGCCCTAAAACGGAAGTGCAAAGTATAAGAGCACATGCCTCATAACCCTACTGTTTTTCTCCTGTTGTATTGATCTCTAAACAAGAGGAAAAGGATGTACCAACAAGTTCGTATAGTATATGGGCACATGGTATATAACATCATACTATAAGAGGGTGTCGAAGAACTTGATGACTTTTAAGAACATGCCAGTTTGTGTTGGCTGGCATAAACCCTCAATCATTCGAAGCATCCTATCAATTTGGTTACCTTGTCGTCTTCACATCTCCGTCACCATATTATTTTTGCAAATAATTCAGAGTATATTACCAAACACCAAACCTGAGACAATTTGGCATTAAGTAACCCGTGATATTTCTCAATTAACATGGTCCACCACAATATTATTAATTTAATTTGTATAATAATCACTATACACTAATTTTTTATTGATGTCAAATATGTCCAACCTGTCATTAGTTTCTTTACCCAATACTGAATATCAAGTTTCAACCCATGAAAACCAAAATAATTATGATTTTTAAAAATAGAATCAATCATATTAAAGAAATCTCATTTTACAAAAAAAAAAAATAAACTAATTTTCTTACATGTTATTAGGACTTTTACAAATATTGCTATACCCATAGCATAAACACATTTAGTAAATATTTTCCTAATTAATTTTTAATCTAAAATCAATGGGTAAATGTTTTCCTAAATAATTTTTAATCTAAAATCAATGGGGTAAAATTAGAAGGGGTACAAAATAAAAATCTAAATAAAAAAAAGTCTATTTAACTCAATTCTTTCTTTTAATTTTACAAACATTTTCATCAATCTTATTACTATTAATCATCAAAAGCTTTACAACTAATTAAAAAAAATCAAAAGATGCAAAATATCCTTGATGAAATTAAAATTTGAATACCTTTAAATCTTACAATACACTGAAATTCATATGAGAGAGGGTTAATTAAAAAAATGCATCGAGAACAAATTTATCAAGATATAAAGAAGTCACAAGATACTATCATACTATAAAGTCTATAAGCATCAAAGAATATAACTTATTGAAAATCACAAACTTTGGTGTTTTTCATTTCCTTTTATTATAAAAAGGGTAAGTTGGGGAAGAGAAAAGGACAGCCTGTCCCCTCCCACCTCCTCCACCCATCACACAAAATTAATTCCCCCACCACCTTCACCGACAACCCATCTGCTAACAAAACTTACCCCAAATAAAAAATTAAAAAATGAGGAAAAAAAAAGAGTAAAAAGATCAAAAAAAAAATACAGTTCAATACAAACTTTCTCTTCAACAGTATATACTCGTAACTACAAGAACAGCTTTTCCTCTCTTTTTTACCCTTGTGGGACTTTACAAGGTAAACTCTTCTGACTTGTAATTGATGGTAGAAGAAGACTGAATTAACATCTCCATCTACTCCACTCAGAGCTTTGTTCAGATCAGAATTTGTATAGTTTCTTTTGTTTCAAATCTGCAAGGTAAACATAAATGTAATCAGATTCTAATTCCATGATTATCCTAAATAAACATATACTAGTTTTTATGATCAAAATAATGGTTTTATGGTTAAAAGATGAAATTCAAATCAGAATTTGTATAATATCTTTAGTTTCAGATGATTAATGAGAATAATAATTATTTTTTACAGGGTAAATAAGCTATATACTTTATTAAAACAGCAAATCTAATATTATATTTCTCCTCATTTATATATTTTAAATTATAACTAACAGTCTCCTGATCAAAAGAAAAATAATTGACAATGTTTTGATGATTTTGGTGGTATAAAGTAGACAGATTATGGAATTCATGACCCACCTAGTTTATGATTACTGATATGCAGTTCTTGTTGTATATAAAAAGAAATTAATGTCATTTTGAGGCTTTCAATTGAAGAAAGTTTCCATCATTTACTTAATCTGAAGGGAAAGGCAGATGCTTTGCCATTTGTTGTTATAAAGCAACCATGACCACATGCAATTAATTGATCATCATATGAGATTTTCTTAAGGACAACATATAAGCCATCTTTTAGATTTATTTGTTTGAATTATTTATAGAGGGCTTAGGAAAGTGCTTCAGAAACTACCCAAAAACTGAAAGTAGTGCAAGGACAACTCAAAAGATATCATATCAGAAGAATCAAAGATCATAAATAGCAAGGGATTTTGAGAATATGAAACCTTTTGTCTCTTCATACGATGCCTAACTTGAGGTGATCGTTCACTGGCAAGCAGTGAGCCGAGAATCCTGTCGAAAGGCTCGTAGCATCCCACAAGTTACTTCCAGCAATTTTCCTGCTCATTTGGTTTAAGATTCTGATTAGCTTAAGCACATTTGAAAACAGAACAAAGCAGAAGAATCCAATGCCATGAAGAGAGAAACTCAGAAGTACAAACAAAAGTATAGCCGAAGCTCGGGAATTAGGGTTTTGTTAAGGAGTAATGGGTTTCAATAGTTTGGCAGATACTAGACAGCTGGTTGACAGTGATGTATCAACAATGAATTATAACCTAATTTTTCAATCTACCAGCTAAAATTGAGCTGTTTATCAATGGAATCCCAAGCAAAATTAAACATAACACTCGTCGTTAGGGGAATAACTCGCCCCCAAGTGCACCAAAGCAATGTCAAGTTGATATCATCAAGCAAGAATTTCTAACACATGGCATTCGCTCAAGTTACAATAGCTGATAACAAATCCAATAAGAATTTTCGGAGTCGTAGCCAATACGAATGCTAAGACTCCGAAAATGCACTTACTTAGAAGTCAGCATATCAATGTAAAACTTTGGAATTCAAGATTGTTCCATCAAAATTAATAGAGCAATTACAGTTTTCATGAATAATCAATTATCTGGGCTTCTCATTAATCCAATCAGAATTTTGGGATTCATAGCCAATATGCTAAGACTCCGAAAATGCACTTACTTAGTAGTCAGCATATCAATGTAAAACTTCGGAATTCAAGATTGTTCCATCAAAATTAATAGAGCAATTATAATTTTCATGAATAATTAATTTTGGGCATCTCATTAACAATAACCTATCTTTCAATTATAATAGAAATGAATGCAGTAAAATAAACAACAAATACAATGAGATTCACTAAGCCACCACCAACAAAAATCAAGTAATTAAGAAATTAAACTTACCTCTCCGGGTTCGGGTAACAATCTTCGTGGGTCGGGTCACAGCGGTAGTTGCAGTCGCCGTTGTATCAGTCTTGCTCTCCTCCAATGGGAACAAAACGCCGTCAATCCCCTGAACGGAGATCCGGCCATCTGTATAAATATCCGGGTCAAACAAATAAGCTGATCCGTCACCTTCTCCGAACTTCACGGAACCGTCGGCCTCCTCCGCTGTTATCTTATGCGGTAACCTCAATGTATCGTACTTAACCTTTCCAAACCTTCTGACGGAGTTATACATACTCTCTTCAGTCTGATACTCCGGTATCATGTGGTAATACATAATTTGCTCCGGCGCCCCAGGCTCACTCAACTGATCAGTAGTAAGTTTCGCCATAGCTTCATCATTTGGGGCTAAAACCGTAATTACATATCCTTCGGATACGAGTCTACCCATCTCAGATCCGAGAGAGGTCAAATTCATCAAAATGTCAGCTAATTCGTTGTATCCTCCGTAGTGCAAGAGTGTTTGAATGAAATCCTTGACCATTGCTTCTCCATGGAAGTGCCCGTGGGGACCGTCGGGACCTGGAGCCGGAGCTGGAGCTAGGGAGGGACCGGGAGCCATAGCGTCGTAGATCGGGAGAGCAGGTGAGGAGCCAGCGGGTGACGAAGGAGCTGGTTTCTTCAATCGGTGAGTCCGCGGATCGACTTCTGGTGCACCAGTGGGAAGCACGGCGGAAATCGACCCGAGATTTCGTCGGCGATTGAAATCCTCTTGTACGGATTGTGGAATCAGAAGCCGTTCAATACCGTGAATAACTCCGTCCGGGCGAACGATGTCGTCCGGTCGAGTAATCCTAGCGGAGTCGACGAGTTTCTCACCAGAGAGTGAAGCGTGGTGGAGATGAGTAGACACGGACGAGTCAGAGCGAGCCACTGGCCAATCGGACGAGTTCAGGCGAGTCGGGAGGATGTGAGAGAGAAGAAGAGTCTGGAGTGACTTGAGATTCCCTGGCTCGAGGAGAAACCGCTTGAATTCGGGATCGAGTTCCCGCTCTAGAGCCTGGTTATGGGGCGCGAAGATGGTAATATTGCGGCTGCCGACAACATTTTCGAGTGTAGGCAACAGAAGAGCTTTTTCCACAAGTTCAGCGAGTTCTGTGTAGCGGGAGTCTAGGAGAGCAACAAGGACGGAGTTGGAGTTGATCTGGCCACCGGAGGAAGTCGCCGACGAGCTCGTAGTGGTTGGATGAGCATTGGATTCAGCCAATCGAGCAGGACGAGCAGGTAATGAGAGGGAAAAGGGTATGGAAATTAAAATAAGAGCGAAAAGTAAGCCATAGATGGGGTGATCTGCACCCATGGCTATGCAACAAGAGAATGTGAATGGATTGTTGCAGGCACGGTTGCGGTGACGGAGGTGGAGTGGTGGTCGGAAGAGTAGAGAGAGAAAGATAAAGGGAGAATCGAGAGAGAGAAGTAAAGTGTCTGTTTGCTTTGTCTGTAAGACGAAGAAGAGAAGGGATCGGATATGAAAGGAGAGAGGTAACTGCGATTTGGTGAAGCGTCGAGCTCCGTTAGCGGTGGTGATGGGCGGGTAATTTCACATGGATAGACACGTGGATGGATATGATTGGACCTGAGAATGGGAACAGGTGGGAAGGGTAGCAGAGGATTATTTGGAGGAGCGAGAGAGAAGAAGGTTCTGACAGGCTGGTGGTGGGGCCCACGGTTTAGAGAGAGAATAATGTGGTGGCTTGTTTAGGGCCCTGGGCCTAGGGGGGCTTGGGCTTGGTGTTGACTTGACTACAGTACACATCGATTTTGCATGATTCATTCTATTGCGGTTTACAACTCATTCCTTGCTTGCTTCCTTTTAGGTTTCATCTCCTCCTTTTCAAGGATATAACCTTTTTCTAATATAATAAGCGCAATTAGATGTGTCGAATACCGCTTACTCTATTAATTAGTCAAGTCAATAAAGCTATTTGACTCGAACTCAACTAGGACAAAAACTCAGTAAGGATTCAACTCTCAAAAATTTCGGTTAAAGATTCGTTGGAGTTTTTTCATTAGAGAGCTTTGAGAATCTTGAATGCTGACGGGTGTTTAACGTGGAAGGTTTTCTTAAGATTAGAATTTAAGTAGATTTTAAAAAAATTCAACTATTTTGGTAAATATATTTTTAACCTGTTTCTATGGTTATTTATTTGTTTGTTTTTAACTTATTAGTTTAATAAATTTACAATTTATCCATAAATCTATTCCTACCAAAATATTATTAGATTTCTCATTAAAATTTTACAATTTATAAAATTCTTTGAAGCTTCACCAAAAATTCATAATCCAAAAATCTTATTTCATGGAACAAGAGAAATTCATTTTTTAAAGGATAATTTAGATGAATAGTCTTATGTTAAAATATGTCTTTTAACTATACAAGTCAAAACGAGTTGAATAATATATAGTAATATTCCGTTCACGTAAAGCGCCGCCCTAATGTTAATTGACAACTCACTATGCGTAGAGTGCGTAGGACTACCGAATACCATGTACATATATTACCCAATGTTAGATTAAGTTTATCTTCTCTTCAAATTTTTTTTTATTTACAATAATCTTTTATTGAGTTTAATTATTTTTATACGATTTTTAGAATTTCACCTAGAATAATTATAGGGAAACCGGACCCTAAAATCTATTTTAAATTTCTGTGTTAACTTTTATTTAAATAAATCACACGACTCAGTCATGTTTCAATTAGAGGTTTTTAAAAATAATTGAAGGTTTTTCTTCCAAAATAATTGCTCGAAATATCATAATATAAATTTATAACGTGGATATTGGGTACACGAAGAAGTTCAGAAACACATTCGTAACCGTTTTCAAACTGTTACAGTGTCAGATTTTATTTTATTTTGGGCTAGAATTCACAAAGAAAAATTACTACAATTTTAGAACACGTAACAGTGACGGTTACAAGTTTCAAATTCGTTATATTTTGTTCACGGTTCCGAAATCAGTAGCGATCCCGATTATGAATTCTGAATACGCCGTGCGTTTGAAAAATCCAATGTGCGTTTAACAATCATATGTATCGCTTATTTTTCCTTTGGGAAAAGTAGCTAGTAAAACGGTTCATGCTATTCGTAACACCTTAGTCATGCTATTTGTACCCTTATTACGCCTACGCATTAGTAGTAAGTTTTTCTTAATTTTTCGAAGCAAATGTGTGTTGTGGACTACTACACATACACTCTACGACTACGCTTGACGTACGCGTAGTATGGTTACGCATCCGTCAAGCGTAGTCGTAGCCATTTTTTATAAATTTTTGAACGAAATGAGTCTGTTACTACGACTACGATTACGTACGCGTAGTCGTAGTATGCATAGCATGTTTAAGGTGGTACGAATAGCAATCTCGTAATAAAACGATTATGCATAAGCCAGGTGAAACATCTAGCTAGCTAGTTCTTGAGCCAGCGAAATATCCCAAAAGTACAATTACTAATCAGACGTATATCATTACACACATTCGTAACCGTTTTCAAATTGTTACAGTGTCAGGTTTTATTTTATTTTTGGGCTAGAATTTACAAAGAAAAATTATTACAATTTTAAAATCCGTAACAATGACAGTTACGAGTTCTAAATCCGTTATATTTTGTTCACGGTTCCGAAATCAGTTACAATCCCGATTATGAATTCTGAATACGCCGTGCGTTTGTGAAATCCATCGATGTGTGTTTCCGAGTATGTGTATCGTTTATTTTTCCTTTGGAAAAAGTAGCTAGTAAAACGATTATGCATAAGCCAGGTGAAATCTATAGCTAGCTAGCTAGCTAGGCTTGAGCCGGCGAAATATCCCAAAAGTACAATTAGTAATCAGACGTACATCATTGCACACATTTACGTAATTAAAACTACATTATTTTACTAATCACAATAAACAATTAAGAATAAATTAAAGAGAGAGCCTTATTTTACGGCTTAAAACGGTAGCTCAGCTTTAGCCGAGACGAAAGTGGGGGCCAAAGATCCAAAACGCTGTCGTTTGTCTGCCAGCAGTGTCGTAGTCCCGAGTTGAGCTGTCGTTGTCGCTTACCCATTTATAAATGAAAATTTATAATTTTATATTGACGTCAAATAAATGCAAGCAGTATGGAGAGACTTGGGGTAAACGGCAAACTAGACGGCGACGTACTTCCTAACCGGGAAGACCGTTAGTCTCCGTCGGTAGTTTAACCTTTTTACCGGTGGTAAAAAGGAGATTTTTTAGGTGACCTTTTACCGCGTCAAATGCTTTGATATTTGTGCCGTTGCTTTTTATTTTGTGCTTTATTTCTGTGGGCTGTTGCACTATTTGTCGGTGGCTTCACGTCTCGGTCTTTCGAGGGTTACTTAAGAGTAGATATGTTTTTTTTATATAAAGAAAATTGGTTCGATGTACTGGACGATACACTATCTAATGGATCAAAAGATCGATCAAATCGGCTGATGGACTAATCGTCATGAGGGGACGAGAACATAAGAAGAAAAAAAACATCAAAAGAGAACTTCGTAACAACGAGCTGATCAAGGAGCACCAAAAAAAGCGCTAGGCAAAGCGAGGACGAAAGACAACTCTCACGTACCACCGATGAAAACCTCATATTTGAGCTCTTCTTTACATCGTTCAGATTTCGATGACCTATCATCAACTATTTTCACGAATAAATTCAATAATTTTTTCAGGCGAACCTCACAAAATCAAGATATACCCCATACCATCAACTATATAACGTGAAATAAATAAACGTTATAGATCACCGATTGTTGTTGTGTTTTTTTATAATACATTTTGAACGATAATCATTATTTGTGGGGTCGATAATCATTATTTGTGGGGTCTCTCATATGATTAGACCGTGTTATGAGTAAAGTGAGAAGTTGTTAGAATTAATGTATATCTTTTAACTTTTTAATTTGTTTGAGAACACAAAAATCTTTATTTACTTTTATTTATTGATAATTTTGTGAGAATGGAAGTTTATTCCATAAGATTATTATTTTAAAATATAATTAATAGAATAATCTTATGGAATTAGTTTGCGCAAGATCAACTCGCATCCGGACTCGGTAATCAAATCACGAGCATCCGGTAATGAGTACATCAACCTTTAACGGTAATTTGTTCATAAATTTCTATCTCGGGAAAGCTAGATAGCTCTCGGGATTATCTGATGTTAGGAACTTAGTAGAAAGATTTTGAGTTGTTATAGAATTTTTTTTGGGCTAATTAGGTAAGTAGGCTTTTTTTTAATATTGTACACTAAGTAGGCTTTTATTAGTTTTCCAATTAGTAAATATACCCCTCCATATTTTTTTACCGTCCAAACCCTAGTCTCTCCTTCATTCTTCCGCTTCTCTCGCCCTAACCCACCTGAGCAGCAACGCAGATTCTCTCTCGCTTCAACACCACCGAGTTTCGACCTCGATCTGAGTCTTCTTCATCTTCTTATCTGAGCGGCAACGCAGATTCTCTATCGAAGACCACCACCACCCCTGCGAGACTGTCTTGACTCTATCTTTGACCCAAGACAGTCTCGCAGTCGCTCCTTCGTCTCCATCCCCTGCAACTCTCCTCTCTGTCATAAGCTCAACTAGTATGGCTTACCGATCTGGTCCTGATTTGCCCCATTTGGAAGGATGAAGGTTTCAATCCAAGAGCTAAAAAGAAAGACTGAGATGTAGAAGAGGAGGAAGAGTTACAAGGCCGTTGAATACGAACTAGTGAAGGTCCAACTTGAAAAAATGGAGGATTCAGTTGTGAAGATCTAGATCTAGATCTGGATGTAGATCTATATATGGATCTAGATCTAGATTTGGTTTATAGCCAAGGTATTGCATCGCTTGACCTTTGCTTTACTTTTATTTTATTGTAACTTTGAGTTTCATATGACTACACTTGTGCAGATTGGAGATTGATAAACTCTCAAGGTATTAACGAGACTCCAAAAATGGTGGATTTTCTGGGTGTATGTGTGAGTAAATGGGATGAGCATGACCAAAGCCAAACATGACAGCTTGCAGCATTTAATGGTGCTAATGATTCGGACTATATAGTGGCATAATAGGTATACACAATTAAGAATTTGATAATTCAATATACATCTGTTGGCTTGTACTTTACTTTTATTTTGTTTGCTTGAATTGTATGTATTCAAGTGAATCTGCAGTAAGCCACATAGGCTGAGCAACCTTTACTGTATATGTAAATCATACAGGAATCTCTCCTTTAAAGTTGATTATGTATGTGAAATTGTTTTGCTTATCTTTTTGCTTGTTTATTCAGTGGTGTGAGATCTGGTGGGAAATATGTATATTCAAAGGTTTAGTTGCAAGTGACAGGAATGTGATCTAAAGATGAATTCTATTGAATTTGGCTTGCGATAGAAGCTCTCGATGGTAGTGATAAGTAGGGCAATTGACACAGTAGGAATTTTACGCTATATTCTTATCAAAATAGGTTTCTGTATGTAATTTAAATTTCTATGAGTTTTATCCTATATTCTTATTTTGGTATTTTGGTATGATAAAATAGTTATGCCGGTTGCTTTTCTTTATCCTATATTCTTATTTTTTTAAAATTTCTATGAGTTTTATTTCTGGTATGTAAATTTTCTTTTACGCTATATTCTTAACTTTTTAAAATTTCTAGTATGAGTTTTATTTCTGGTATGTAATTTCTGATATGTAATTTTTGGTATGTAGATTTCCGGTATGTAATTTCTGGTACGAGAAATTCTGGTATGATAAATTCATTTCAGAAAATAAAAATAAAATAAAAAAGGCAAAAAAATAAAAACAAAAACAAAATTAGTAATTTTTCTAGTATGAACTTTCGGTATGAAAATATTGGTATTGTGGTATGATAAAATTTCTGGTATGATAAAATTTATGGTATGATAAAATTTCTGGTATGATAAATTCTGGTATGGGAATTTCTAGTAGTAAAATTCTGGTATGTAATCCTGGTATATAAAATTCTGGTATGTAAATTCTGGTATGTAAAATTCTGGTATGAAAAATTATGGTATGAAAAATTATGGTATGAAAAATTTCTGGTATGAAAAATTTCATACCAAAAATTTATTCTTAAAAATAAAAAAAATAAAAAAGAAAATAAAAAGAAAAAAAATAAAAAATAAAAAATAAATTCAGTAATAGTAATTACAACTTAACACTAACTAATGTCTATTATTCTTTTTTTTATTAAAATAAAGGGGTTAATTATTTTTACCTACCACTAAATGAAAGTGGTAAAAAATTATGGAGTACATTTACTAAATCATATTCTCAAAAAGGCCTAGTATGTCAAATTCTCCCATTTTTTTTTAACTAAAATATGATTATGATTATTATTTTTTACCCGTCTTTTTATTTTATATATATATATATATATATATATATATATATATATATATATATATATATATATATATATATATATATTAGATAAAAGATTCTAGATATTTCCTCTATGGGTGTTCTTCTAATATGATAAATTTGTTATTTCATAAACTCAAACTATAATAAAAACATACTTAGATATCATAACAAAATATGAATTCATTGTGGAGCTCACATGTCCAAACTTATAGGTACGAACATTTAATACATTTAGGGCCCGTTTAGTTCCAACTGCGAAAACAGAAACGGAATGGAAACGAATTTAGTCCATATGTATGTCATTATTCATGAAATTTTATGGAATCATTCCATGTGATTTTAAGTAATTGTAGTAAAATTTGATTAGTGTTGATACCCTAAGGAAAAACAAAACGGGGGATCCAACTACATTTTACATGCAACCACAAGAAATGATTCCAAAAATTATTAATGAATAAGATAAACAAATGAACTAGATTCATTTTCATTTGATTTCTGTTTCCGAACTTCTAACCAAACGGGGGGTTAGTGAGAAAATGTTCAAGGCATGGACAAGAATTAAATTTATTGGATATATAGTTCATTAGTTCATCATAATTTAAGTGTGTTGAAAATCTAAACTTGAACGTAAGTGACTATGTTGAAGTAAATCAAATTTACACGAAGTAAATAAGAAGAAAAAACATCGAGATTCATACTGGACGCAAGCAAGATGTATTCGACCTATTTATAAAAAAAATAAATTAAAAATTCAGGTTAGTCAATTTAGGGCATATTATAAAATTACTTAAACAATACTTCATCTTTTAAGTTGGCTAAACTTTAGTACCCGTCGTTTAAACTATCAGAACGATATACTACTTATTGAGCTTGACCAAATATTAGTACATATGTTACTGTTCACATGTAGAGGTGGGTCGCAAACCTAAACCGCCGGTTTGGTCGGCGGTTTAGCCGGTTTATTAAAAAAAAAAAAAATTGAAAAACTGGACCAAACCGGACCAAACCGGCGGTTAACCGACGGTTTGATCTCCAAACCGCCGGTTTAGGTTTGGTCTAGAGCCAAACCTAAACCTAAACCGCCGGTTTGGTCAAACCGGCGGTTTACGGCGGTTTGGTTTGAACCGGCCCCATCTCTATTCACATGCCCAATTAACAGATTTGTGTTAAATATCACGGGCAAAATTGTTCACCTACTTTAGACATAAAACTTCAATTACTATAGCTTTTAAACGCAGACCTGATAACTAAACGTATGAACAGTAACTCAGTACTAAAGTGTTTTATTGTCCTAAGAAAATGTGAAATGAGTTAGAATATAATATTCCGACGTATATTATAAACCATGGGTATATTGTATTACCGTCCAATCCATGTGGTCATGCAACTTTAAAACCAACTGCTTCAATTCTCCCATGTTTAGTAAATAATATTTTATGAATAAATAATATTTTATCAAGAAAAAGGTCAATGAAACTCGTAAATACACTAAGGGCATTTTCGACTACAATCACTGCATAAGGTTTATCGTTAGTGAAAGTTTTATTTGACAATTCAAACTTAAATTGGATAGTTATATGAGCAATTTTTTTGAAAAAAAATGTTAAAAAATTTAAAATGTAATGAAAATTTTGGAATATATTAATAAAATTTGTACGTAGGTTTTTAGAACAAAATTACCATAAGGGTTAAATATTAAAAATAGTTTTATAATATAAAATAAAATTTGATTTCTTGTAATCTACAAAACACTATTTCTATTGCTTCAACCTCTTCCGTCAAATATATTTTACCCTTATTTTTCAGATTAAACTTTTATATTTCGTATATTTTTATATATAATTTTACCTATAATAATTCTATTTGTACCCCTAAACAAATTACCGGATTGATATATATTTATTATATCTCATCCATTTTTATTTTTCAACTTCAACTTCATTTGCGATAATTTTTCTTTTGTTGAACATACCCTAAGTTATAAAAATCAACTCAATGAGTCATATCGAACACGTGAAGAAGTCGACAAACCTCCATGGACTCCTTTCTTAGAAAAAACTTGAATAATTACGATTCGACTTCATGTAACATAGATGAATTATATCATGATTTAGGACTTGCAAGTTAAAACTTCTCGAATCTACTTACATCAATCGACACACTAAGTTTATTAGTAATAATTCATTTTCTTTTTAAAAGTGATTATTCCTCCAATCTTATAGAAAAAACCCTTTCATTTAGTGATGGAAATAAAAATTTTCCATTATTGAATCAAAATAGAATAGAAGAAATCATACTTTCATACATTATCTTAATAAAATTATAGGTAATGAGCAAAAAATTAGGTTTCATTCCCACTTGTCTGATTTAAAGCCTTTAGACTCCGGTCCGGTTCCGAGATCTCAAGATGCATGAGCCTTTTTGCTGGCTGCATAACAATCGTAGGGGCGTTAAAGGCCGGAGCTTTTTGCTAACAAGAATGTAAGTGAGAAAATGAAATTCCTTAGCGAGTGAAGTGACTGAACGAGCCGTATAGAATGGATTTGTTGGCGGAACCACGTGACTCGTGATGGAATAGAGATAATTTGCCGAGTGAAGGCACACCGGACACGTAGCTTACCGATTCAGTCGCGACACTAGGGCATGGGCGAAGAAACTAGGCTAACTACCGGAAAGGGCAGGAACGACCGTCCTGAAGAGAACATTAGCGGGTCAAACTCATCGGAAGGGAAAGGCGGCCTTCTTCTAATGATGTGGATGAAACCTATCATGGTCCGTTTGGTTTCAACTTCGAAAACGAAAATATAATGACTTAGTCCATTTATATGAAATTATTCATTCATAAAGTTTTATATATAGGGCGATGCTTTTCCATTTTTCATGTAAGATGTATTTCTTTTCTTCATTTTATTTTCTTGAAAAATTATTCAAATTATACTACAGTTACCTTAAACCACAAAATTGATTAAAAAAATTAATGAACAAGTGTACTTTCATTCCGATTTCGGAGTTACAACTAAAGGGGGCTAAATTTAATCTTATTTATATAACTAATGTGTTGTGCAAATTGCAGATGTAAAACATGCACGCATTATATGCATTACAAGGAGAGGTGGAGAAAGAAAATCCGGTAAACTAGTTGTCGGGTTTTTTCTTTTTTTTTTCCCTCAAGAAGAGGTTGTCGGCGTGGTATAGAAAACATTTTCTTGGGATGATCCGGACAAATCGAATTGATAAATGACAAGAGAAGAGATTGATCCCCAACTTATATATATTAAGCTTGTTTATTTTTGTTTATCGTTAATGACCGATAGTTTTATCACAATATGTCCTCACAAGCTAGCCTAATGACAAGAGGCTGTATAGAATGAAGTTTGATGGGCTAGTTTGATTGCTTTGAGTTCAGCTAAAAATGGCCCGAATAGCAATACACTTATAAGTTTGATTAAAAAAACTTATCGACTCAATTCTAAACAAGTTGAAAGTTAACGTATTAAAACTTGGCTTCAATTAATAGTACCATATACAACATAGTATGACACATTTTTAAGTTCTATTAAAATTTCAGATTGACTAAAACTAAACGAGTTCAACGTGAGCATACAAAAACGAGTTCAACGTGTCCATACCAGAACTCATCCTGTATAACTCCACAAATACGAGATGAACCATTGTTAAAAATAGACAAAACTCATCTTGTATAACTCAATAAACACAAGATGAACGAGCTTATAAGCACAACACAGATTATGCATGAATGAGCATGACTTGAATTCAAATACGAAACGGTACTCAATGAACGAGCTTATAAGCACAACACAGATTTCCTCCTGGCAAATGGCATAACAATGCAATATATCCACATAAGTCAAGTTAGGCTGAACGCAAAACAATTTACAATCATATACTTTTCAAGGGTTGGATATTGGGGGTTGTGGGGAGGGGACATTGTTCAAATAAAAGCAGCCAAGCTGAATCTTGCTAGTTCTACTTATTCAAGATTGCAGTTACATGGACGCATAATCTCGTTTGACGGAAAGTAACTAACCAACTAATGGAACTGACCGAAAAACCATCAAACTCCAGCGGCCAAACCACTGGCACAAACAAAGACTTGCATTGTAAGTACCACCTGTAATGAAAATAATGTTGGTGGTTATCAAAGTTTAAAACTCATACTACACATTGACTTTAACATGTATATGATGTATGATAGAAAGAGAGGGAGAAAAGGCATTTCATAATAGGCCGTCGGTGAGATAAGACATACTATTAAACATCATAAAGCATGTACTCATGTAGTATATAACTTGCATTATGCATCCAATTCCAAATAGGTTCTATGCCTATATCCCTATCATCCACGAGACAGATAATTATTGAAGAATGAGGATTGAAACTCATACTTAGATCCAGCCGAAACAATTAGCAAGAAACCGTGTCAAAAAAGTTCATTATGTTCTAAATATCTACTCTGTCCAAGACCAAGTTATCAAAGCTATTAGTACTTGACAGAACCCACTGACAACTTGCCCTACAACTAGTACTCATCAAGGTAGACCCTCTTATCAGCCCACCTGAATATGCGAAAGCTCAAACAAATTACGACCTAAAACCAATTACCAAAGCATGTGACCCATGTTTCCTGATGCGACACTTCTCTCCACATTATGTTCTGGTTGTTTTGCACAAGACTTTACATTATTAATACCAGCAGTCCAAATCATTTACAAGGGAACAAAAGAAAAAGCAACAAGGGGCATTTCATGTGTGAAATGCATTAAGGGTCACTTAATCACACAGCTATAGTTTATTTATTTTCTTTAGAAGAAAAAAAGTCATTACTCTCAATCTGAACCAAACATTGAATCATTCTCTAAATTTGTTAAATGCATGAACCTTGTCCCTCGGGGAAAAAACAACAAATAACAAAATATTAGATGCAATGGTCTATCTTGCAATCAAACACAAATATGTAGCATTATGAAGTAACAGCCATAAAGCTGCAAGCATTATCTGAAAGCAAAAACTGGGCTAACCTCCAAAATGAAACTCTTGGATTTGATCTGGCCAGGGTTGTGATCAGTCTGAGCCTGAAGGTGCAGCACAAGGAGTATCTACACGGGTCTCAGACAAATGGTTTGCTCCAGACCGACTGGCCTCGCTTGTATTGTTGTCATCGGATTCAATTCTTGTCTCTCTCATTTGTCGCTCATTAGAACCTGAAGCCGGATTAACCTCTGAACTGCTTGCTGTAAAATCCAAGCTGTTTCTAGCCCTCTCTCCAGTTTGAAGATGTTCCATCATTTGAGAAACAGTGGCAATTTCTGCATTGACCTCTCTATTGTTGTCTGGAGAACCAATATCCGGGGAGTTGCGTGAAAACCATCTTTCCTTCCACCCTCTTGTGCTCTTTGATATAGATTCCTTGTATCTTTAAGGAACACAGAGATGAGAGGAAAAAAGGAGTTAACAATCTATTATCATGTAAGGGAGATGATCTTTCCAACTTGATGTGAAGTTGCAACTTGCAAGTGAGCTATTCAAAACTAGTCAAACATAAGGAATATAGCAACAATTCTTTCTAGTACTACCTCCATCTTAAAATGCAGGTCATTTTTAAACATTGCACACTTAATAAGACACTATCAAATAGACTTCTTTTGCACATTCATAGACAAAAAAGGATGATTAGAGGATTTATTCTTCTTTTTGCAAGGGAAAAGAAAGTACAGATGTTATATTGAAATAAAAATTCAAGTTTTACGTTGTAAATTGAATAACCGTAATTAATGCGATAATTGTAGAATAAAAGGCTAAATATGTCTAAAATGATATCTCTTTTGGGACAAGTGTAGAAAGCCTAAAATGACATCTATTTTGAGACTGAGAGTAGTATAAGTTAAGGCAAGTTGTTTATATTCTTTGCTACCTCGTGGACACCGCATTAAGTCGAGACTTAAGAGCTTCTGAAAATGAGTGGAGGTCTGATGGTCCTGCCCTATCTTGACTCCTGGGGGATGCTTGACTAGGTGAGCTCCTAAAAAAGAATAGTTTATCAAAATGAGCAAGATACAAAATTAATTTATGGTAAGGAGCAACAGCACATAAGAGTTCCACTAACCTTGTATGTGGAGGAGTTCCATGTTGACTCACTCCAGATGGAGAAATAAGATATGATTGGGATGACTGATTTGGTGCAGTCATATGTACAGACTGTTCACCACTCACAAGTGGAGATGATGGATTAGCACCTAACATTGCAGTGATCGGTTCATTTTCAGCTCTTTCAGGAGAGGCTGCTGGACCAACATGACCATCTCGTTGGGCAGAGAATACCAAAAAATGAGGACGACTTTGATTTGATGTTCGATTCCTGTGGCCTTCCCTTCTAGAAAAATGCCGTGCCCTCCCCATAGCAGCAGCAGCAGCCAAGTGCTGAATTATGCGCTCTTCTAGCTCAGCATCATTGACACCAACTGGCAACTGTACATACATGTACAAATAGAGAGAGACGTTAAACCATGGAACGTTAAGTCTATCTACGCTAAAAGGACCAGAAATATCTCCTATAATTGGTAGAAGTACACACGTGTTGTATCTCGAAATCACCCAAAGTTGGATGATGAAAAACAGCTGCACTTCTTGGCGGGTTAAGCCTGATGTTTCTTTCCTGTACCACTGCATCTAGTAATTCCTGGCTGTAAAATGAAAGCCAAAAAACTATAAGTTATACCACGGAAGGACATATAGGATTGCTCGAGGAAAAAAGGTACAAACAATCATATACCCGGTAGGGTCCTTTAGGCTGATGGGCTGCCAACACATGGGGCACTGGGAGCTTCTCTGACACCTGGCATAAACCAATGAAAAATCAGATTCATCCCCTGTAGTGTATATCCCTGTGACCCAAAGATGACTTAGTTTTCATGACTATGCAGGTGAATGGAAAATATGGAATTGACCATTCAACTTCACACTGGCCTTCTGATTATGCAAACAGCCTCAATTTTAAAGACATTTTGTCCAATAAAAAAATAAATAAATTGGTCACAAGAATGATATATGTTCTCTTTTTGCATGACATGATCCTCTCTCCAATAAGTAAACCTAGTTACTCATAGTTAATCTAATTTGATGTACAAAAGGCCTATTACAACCTTCTGCCACATAATTTTTTCAGTGGATGGCCTTCAGGCAACCAGAGGATCAACGGTAAATCACATTTTCTGCATTGAATCCAAGTGTATTAATGCACTGCTGTCATCTTGCATCAACTGTTTTTGTTCTACACGAAGACGTAAATGGTTGTTGCTACACTTCTTTACAGATCCTTTTTCAATATTAAACCCTGAAACAAAAGGCACAAAGCCCACAGCAGAGTATTTGTAGAAACATCTTTTTTACATGATTTGCCAAATTATATCATTCGCTTCAATCTGTCATGGATGACACTGCATGGATACTTAAACGAAAGCATCACCAACCATGATACTGTATCAGTGTAAATCATAATTAACAGAAAGATTTAAGAAGCTGTTCTACAGAAATTTTATCTTTAATCTAACCAGATCAACTAAGAAGAATGTGAATGTGGATTAGAGCAATATTTTTTCAATTCTTTTCCACAGTTCAGATGTATTGAAAATTTTGCAGTCAATGCAGAGTTTCAAAAACACAACACTGCAATGCCACGAAGATGCTAGCTGAGTTGAAATACAAGCAAGTGAAAAATTATCATGAAGCAAGAACAATTATAATATCTCTATGCATTCAATAGTGGATGCAATTACCATTCAAGGACACACTGAAGATGAAACTCATGTTTGCAACCAGTTACCTGTAAGATAAAAAGAAGCAAGTTAGATATCAAACATTATAGATCTAAAGGGAGAAAGAAAAAAGAAAAAAAAGGACAGCAAACACATAATACACATTTTTACTACCGTGGACGGATTGCTTTCACAGAAATCATCAAGGCAAATGCTACAAGAATCATCACAAGCCTCTTGTATACCACCTTCAACAAAAGCAGCAGCTGACGTTAACTTAGCCTCCTCCAACTTCTTCGTCTCTTCCATCGCCGGAGCCTGCAGAATACCAGAAACCCCAATATTAGTCAACAATCACATCTTTAACAACACTATCGAAAACAAAAGGCGCCTCTCAATTCATCTGTAGAATTAAAACATTTTGAAACGAATCCGAGACCCCAAAAACCAACAGCTGAACCTGATCGACAACTATACTAAAATTCAGCCTAAATTCAGACGATCAACCACAAAAAAAGCCTAAATACGCAATAAACGTTGTTAAATCGAAGGAAACATGCAAGAACTCACTCCAATTAAACTGAATTCAAACAGCTGAAGAAGTACATACAATATAGTCAAAGTGCGATCGAAAGCTTACCTCCATGAATCGCACAATCAATTTGAGCAAGACGATAAACAAGAGTAGTCGAGGATGATAGAATAAAGCGGATCGGTAGTTTAACAGGTGAAGAATTAGAAGATAGCGGTAGGTGGGGGAGGAAAACCCTAGAGAGAAAAAAGGGGGAGAATGAAGATGAGAGCGGGTGTGGAGGGGATGAACGAGCAGAGAAGACTAATTCTTACTTTACTTTTTTTTATTTTTTAATTTAGCGGTGACTGACTCCTTACATACAGTCACCGATATAGAATAGAATCGGACATAAAAGCTGAGCTTGGTCTCCCACTAGCTATAGTCTTTCCACGTGGCATTTCTCATTTTATACTTTTACGTTATTTCTTCTTTTGATAGATTTTTACTTTTTTAGCCCAATTTCTGTTATAACCGAATTACCCAAAATTTAAACATTACCTGATACGCTGATAGGATTTACGTGCATAATTTTGAGATATTAAATTTTGAAACAATTTGATTTACTTGGCTTTTTCTAGTTTTGTGTTTAGTAAATGGGTAAATGTTCAGGTACGGCCCCTTTATTGCCGTATGGCCGTACCGCAGGGCGACACGTGTCCTGGAAATTTTTTTTTTTTTTTTTTTACGGAAACTAATGAAAATTTATTTGAACTACCATGTTATAATTTATGCACTATTATCCTATAAACTTTGAACTATTCCTATATAATCCATGAACTATTACTTTTTAATATAATCCATGAACTATTCTATTATAATTCATGAACTATCCCATAATAAGTTTTGAACTATTACTTTGACTCCTTTATAAATTTTTGCACTTTAAACTATTCTATTATAATTCATGAACTATTCTATTATAATTCATAAACTATCCCATAATAAGTTTTGAACTATTACTTTGACTCCTTTATAAATTTTTGCACTTTAAACTATTCTATTATAATTCATGAACTATTCTATTATAATTCATGAACTATCCCATAATAAGTTTTGAACTATTACTTTCAATCCTTTATAAATTTTACACTATGAACTATTCTATTATAATTCATGAACTATCCTTTTATAAGTTATGAACTATTCCATAATAAGTTTTGAACTATTACTTTTACTCGTTTTATAAAAAAAAAAAAAAAAAATTTCACGGGACACGTGTCGGCCGTACAGACGGCCGCACGGCCTTACCGGAATAATGGGCCTTACTTGAACACTTCCCTTAGTAAATGTACCCCGACAAGAATTTATAGAGTTTGAAAATAAATAGAAAAGGTTGGGGTACATTTACTTAATTGAAACATTAAAAAGTCTAGTTACTAATCTAGTTTTTCAAAAAGGACTAGTTACCAAAATTGCCCTTAAATTTTTGAATTACCTCTTTATTTTTTATAAAGTATAAAAAAAGTATGCATTAAATAAAATTATGAATTATTGTGATTTAAATAAACTAATATTTTATAATAAAAATGCGAGCTTATTATTTTGTGTTTCCAATCAAGTTTTCATAGGAGGCTTTATATTCACTATTCTTTTGGTAATTTACGCACGTCGTTTAATTTTCAATTTTTATCCTCTTTTTTAATTGATTAAATTAAAAAGAATTGACTAATTCATTCATATTCTATTATTTATATACTATGTAGTCTATTCAAATAGAGGGAACCCAAAATTTCTCCCTTAACTTACTTTCACGTCTTTTCTGTTTTCTTTTTATATTGATAAGAGGTTTGATCTATCAAATAAAAATAATCCATTTGGGATAAAATTAAGAATAATAACTAAATTAACTGCAAATTATTGTGTTCATAGAAGTATTTTACTTGAAGATCTGGCAAAAATTTTGGAATCGAACTCGGAAGACCAAATTCAAATTTATTTAGCTTTGAAAGTGCAACCATACAAATTAGTTGTTCTTGTATAGTTGAGATATATATGTGTTTTGTTGTAATTATGGAAACGTGTGATTTTGATAAGGACATCAAAGTATTCATTCATCTTCATGGATCAAAGAAAGTCACACTGTACAATTACAAATCACAAACAAAAACCAAAGGGAAATGGCGCTCGATGGATCAATACACCCAACCTTACGGTGGTCAAGCGCACAGACTATCCAATTCCCCCAATCCTAATCAATCTGCCAAACAAAAATTGGCGCTCACAAGGTTTTGATCTACCTTAATCACTTTTTTTTTAAAGGATCTACTTGCATCATTTGTTTCGAACAATACTGCTTGTTCGATGTTGAATTACTGAATCAATTAAGCACAATGATCACCTTGATTTGGAAGATTTTTGCTCCGAAGATCCAATCGAACAATATGTAGATCGACTGTTCTGCTTATAGATCACCGATTCAGAGGTGTCTCTGTGAGGGACTACGCCAGAAACCGGAGTCACGGAATTGCTCCCACATCTCCCGATCGAGCTTAATCACCTCAGCAGATCCATCAATGGAGACCTTGACGGATTCAAATCCCTGTCCATCAATGGAGACCTTAACCGATTCAAATCCCTGCTTCACGTATGCGTTGAACTCCGGTACGCTATCATCAACGCAATAGACCGTACTACTCCGGCCTCCTTCAACACCGCTCAACAATCCTAGCTCCTTTTTATTCTTCTTATTCTTCTTCCTCATCAATCGCTTCTTCCAAATCCGACGAAAAATGCCGGAAGGAACCTTGTAGAAGCCGAATACGAAGCATCCCATCAGAGCACAAGGACAGCAACAACAGATCGCCGCGCACTCCGCGGCCGCACTTCCAGCAAACTCTCCGACATTGAGGCTGCTATCACGCGATAACAACGGTTGTCGCCGGTTGTTGACAACCGGAGACGATTGAATCACGATCTGACCAGTCATGGGGATAATTAAGCTTGCACGATTCAAATTCACACAACAGTAACACTAAATCGAAGAATAAAACTTAGATAAACAAGGTTGGTGACATGAATTTGAAGAAATGGAGGTTGAATTTTGGAATTGAAGATAGGAAGGATTGAAAGAGATGGATGGCGGCCGGCGGGGTTTAGAGAATATGATGAGAAGTCAGAAGCTGGAAAAACAACACTACTTGGAAGGGACTTGGAGACATTTATATCTTGTGTTATCACTTATCAGTTAGCACATCGGCTGACGTGGATATATTTTTTTAAAGTTTTTATTATATATTATACAAAGGCCGCGTTTAACGGTCGACGTTTTATTTTCCAGCTGTTTTTGTTGTTAGATTATAATAGAACTTCATTTTCATAATTTATTATCGCCTGGAATTTGGAAATAATTATTCTTCAAATTTTAGCACTACGACTCTTCCCGGGTGATTAATACTTGAAATGATATACTGTCTTTAATTTATAAACTAGTGTATTATCCGTATCCTGCACGGGATATGCTTTCAGGAGCGGATCTAGGGGGATAGCGGGAGTATGGTGCTCCCGCTTGTGACCTCGTTTTTGCCTAAGGAAGGGGAAAAAAGAAGTAAAAAAAACTCCGTAAAACGGAATATGATATACATTGTTCTACTAGCTTTTGATAAAGAGTTACTTCCCATGGTGGGCCCATTTCCACGTCAGTGTCGTCCTCGTGGTCCCCAGTTAACCTTTTGCCTTTGAGGACGACGTAGAGTGCAGCGAGAAGTAGAGCGTAGGCGGTGCACAGTAGGACTATCGTTGCAACCCTAGCTCCAACGGCCATTCTCCTTGCGGATCTGGTTCCATTAATGGCGGAACAGTTGTTTCTGGTGATACAGAGGTCTTGATCAATTTATTATCACCCTCAATTTATCATCACCCTCAATTTCGATCTTTTTTATATTGAGTCTTATTGCTTCACTAAGGCCTACTTTCAGCGCGTAGACTTCTGCTTTTATGACTGAATTAAAATTGTTTTTCCTAGCGTCCAAGCTTATTACTTTGCCGTTGTGATTTCGTATAACAAAACCAATAGATGTTATTCCCGAATCGAGTTTTGATCCACCAAAATTGAGTTTATAGAAATCAGGTTTTGGTTTATCCGATTTGATATTATTTTTCTTTCTTGTGGTAGATGTATTGTTCTTTTGGGTATATTTAAATTCGTTAATATCATCATCAATGGAGTGATTTTTCCAGTTTTGGATTTGTGTAATGGTGAAGTTGACGATGTTGTGATCCGAGCTGACAACATCTTTATTGAAAATGATTTTGTTTCTGAAAAACCAGATGCTCCACCATATAGTGGCCAACCGTGAAAAGTTTGTTGTGCCGATCTTATTCTTTGTTTCCAACAGTAGTTCGTGCGGTTTTTTGTTATTTGTGTTGATTGTATTGAGGTTCGTCGTGATAGTTTTGTCAATTTTTGTGATTACGTTTTTTTGCTGAAAGGGCACTCGAAAAGAAGGTGTACAATGTATTCGAGTTGATGATTACAAAATTCACTGTTGAATGTAACCGACATTCTTCTTTCGCAGAGTTTAGCTTTAGTTGAGATCGCGTTTTTAGAGATTTTTCATATGAATTTTTTTATTTTTGGTTGGGTGTCAAGTTTCCGAATCCATTCGCACGAATAGTCAAGGAGCCATCCAGACTCCTTATCAATCATTTCCGAGACTGATTTAGTGGAGAACCATTATTCGAGCTACTTCTCCAGTATAACCTGTCTTGTATGTCATTTGTTGAGATTATAGTTTCTAGAAATTTTTTTCCTAATTGTTGGGCTTAGGACGTTTTGAAGTTTATTTTCAATTTTGATGTTATCACATTCATTCAAATTCATGAAATGACTTACCTTTGTATGAGTATTGATGGTATTTGTGTTACGAACCAATTTGATAAGAGGAGTCGTTGTGACTCAGTTAACTTGCCAAAAATTAATAGTTTTCCCGTTGCCTACCTGGCAGATAATTTCGTTTTTTAACTCGCCTTTTAGTTTCATGAGGTTTTTTCATTACCATGATACCGGTCCTTTAAGATAATATTGTAAAATGTTTGTGTTTGTCAAGTATTTTTCATAAATAATTTTCGCTCATATATTATTTGGTTCAACTATGATTTTTCAAATTCTATAACCATATTATTGTTAGTAAATTTAATATGAAAAATATACGAACAAATCTAATCGTATTAAATAATTATTTATATTTTATGAAATGTGACATGTGCCTGCGCAGGAGCCCAATTGTAGCAGCTAGCTAAAGTACAAGAAGCCGCCGAGGGGAATACGTGTCCACTGTACACTTCCGCTTCCAGCTATGCTTCTCGATTATCCAGTTATTTATTCCTTTCATAAATTTATTCCAGAATAATCCCTTTTAAACATTTTAATGAACATTATTATTATTTTTTATATAGATAAGCCTTTTATAAGGGAGAATTTGACATACTAGGCTTTTTTGAGTTTTTGTTTAAGAAAGTGTACCCCAAATTTTTTACCACTTTCATTTAATCATAGGTTAAAATTATTAACCCTTCTATTTAGAAAGAAAGAATAAATGATGTTTGTTATTTGTTATATAAGTATAAGTTTTAATTTTTAATTACTGAATTTGTTTTCTTTTATTATTTTTCTTGCTTTTTTTATTTATTTTTTATTTTCTTTTTTATTTTCTGGACTGAATTTCTCATACCGGAATTTTTCATACCAGAATTTTCATACCAGAATTTCTAATACCAGAAATTTTTTTCATACCAGAATTTTGTCATACCAGAAATTTTTTTCATACCAGAATTTTGTCATACTAGAACTTGTCATACCAGAACTTGTCATACCAGAAATTGTCATACCAGAAATTGCCATACCAGATTTTTTTTAAACCAGAATTTTCATACCAGAATTTCTCATACTAGAAATTTTTTTCATACCAGAATTTTGTCATAATAGAACTTGTCATACCAAAAATTGTCATACCAGATTTTTTTTCATACCAAAATTTTGGTCAAATATTTTCATACCAGAATTTTATCATACCAAAGTTTGTTCATACCAAATATTTTTCATATCAGAAGTACATACCACAATTTTCTACCATAATTTTGGTCAAATTCATTCTAAAATTTATATACCGGAAACTTATACTAGAAATTAATATCAGAAATTCATTCTAAAATTTAGAGAGAAAGAATAAATGATGTTTGTTATTTGTTATATAAGTATAAGTTTTAATTTTTAATTACTGAATTTGTTTTCTTTTATTATTTTTCTTGCTTTTTTTTATTTATTTTTTATTTTCTTTTTTATTTTCTGGACTGAATTTCTCATACCGGAATTTTTCATACCAGAATTTCTAATACCAGAAATTTTTTTCATACCAGAATTTTGTCATACCAGAACTTGTCATACCAGAACTTGTCATACCAGAAATTGTCATACCAGAAATTGTCATACCAGATTTTTTTCAAACCAGAATTTTCATACCAGAATTTCTCATACCAGAAATTTTTTTCATACCAGAATTTTGTTATAATAGAACTTGTCATACCAAAAATTGTCATACCAGATTTTTTTTTCATACCAAAATTTTGGTCAAATATTTTCATACCAGAATTTTATCATACCAAAGTTTGTTCATACCAAATATTTTTCATATCAGAATTACATACCACAATTTTCTACCATAATTTTGGTCAAATTCATTCTAAAATTTATATACCAGAAACTTATACTAGAAATTAAAATCAGAAATTATCATACCAGAAATTTTATACTAAAATATTTAATACCAGAAATTTAATACTAGAAGTTTTATACCATAAATTTTATACTATAAATTTTAATACCAGAAATTTAACATTTCTCTCTCCTAAAACTCAAAGTATACGAACTTTAAATCATCAATGGGGGTGATGATTTCAACAGTACCCTTGTTGATCTTGGTGAGAATGTTGAAAACCTATAGCACAGATATACAAAAGATATTGTTTAGTACAGTTGTCTAATAAAAAACAACCTGAATTTGACCGTATATATAGACTAGAACTTTACCTGGAAGAAAGAGGTATGTGATATTGTGATAGATCAAGACCAGTGTTGCCAAGAGGGACAATACGACATCGATTGGAGCAACCAGACCAACACGAGCAGGAGCTCCGACTAGTAACATGCCAAGATGAATTAAATATAAAGATCAAATTGTTATGAACCACACAACAATGAACATATTTTCAAATTACTTATTCAGAAGCAATTATCATACACATTCTTCATTTCATTTACAAACAGATTATTAATGGACCAATCCTATGCATAGAAACAGATTAACACACAAAATTTCAATAAACTACGAGTCTACGAGATTAGAGCAGACACACAAAATTTCAATAAACTACGAGTCTACGAGATTAGAGCAGTTACATCAGCAAGAGCGTCACATTTAGGACGAAGTTGGTACCTTACCAGCATTGCAAAGATGGACCACCTCATGCCCTTGTGTAATGCGCCAAAGCGAAGCTTTTTGGCTGTCTATTCAATAGAAATTCATAGATAAAACAACACACACAAACAAATAGGATAAGTTCATGTTCGAAATCTCTCGTTGATTTAGAGAATGAATCGAGAAAGTAAAAAGAGATTTGAGATAAAAATATGTTACAGAAGAGGGAGCTTTAGTAGAGAAAGATTTTATAGAAGGAAAGAAAGTATATGAGAAAAGCTGCGGAGATTGATGATAGCATATGCAAATCGGAGAGAAATATAAGAAAACGAGAGAGCATTAGCAGTGAGAAAGCCTAACAATTATTCCACACTCCTCAACAAATATACAAGACACTGTCATAAATCTTCTGAAGACTCAGGCCCAACAGAACAAGTAATATCCGAAGAAGGGCATCACGGAAGTTAGTTTGGTCAGTACTAGAAGCTCCGGAATCTGAAGGGTGGAAGCCTGTCAATTGATGGGCAGTTGCTCGTTGCCAAAACTCATCTTCAACCTACGCTCACCATTGATTTCCTTCATTTCGATCTCTTTAACCAGATCTAGATCCAGATCTCCAACTCTGGCCAACTGAATCAATCGCAGTAGCCTTTGGCCCCCTGCATACTTTACTAGATTTTGCACAAACCTGAGAGAAGAGAGAAGAGAGAAAACGGGATCTAGATCTGCTTTAGCCTGGTGCGATAGATGATATCCTTGCAGAGACTGTAGGCTGGATCGAGCAGATCCGAAAGGAGACCCATGAGAATCCGGAGTGTAACGCCATGGAGAAGCAAGGCGCCTCTTACCAGATCCATAGATGGAAGCGAAGAGAGAAAGGAGGGTGCTGCTCTTCTCTAGGTTAGACACAAGGGAAGCGAAGAGAGAAAGGAGGGTGCTGCTCTTCTCTAGGTTAGACACAAGGAATTTGAACGGTAAAAAAAGAACGGGGTACACTTACTAAAAGAATTAATGAAAAAAGCCTAGTTAGTAAACCAAAAATAAAAAAGGCCTAGTTAGCAAAAAAGCCCCTTTTATAATGGCCGGAAATTTGAATAAAAAGCTAATAAGTTAAACTATATATAAAATGCATACTATATATTTATTAAATAAATCACATTATACTGATAGAATTAAAGTATAATTGTGTTTACTTCAATAAAATATCTTAGTTTTATGTTTATTTTTTTTTGAAAATATTCATCCTTCACATCAATGCTATTAATTGTGATTCATCTAAATATTTTTATAATCTTAAAAAAAACTATTTATTGTCCGAATGTAATTTATAATACTTAAAATTTGATTTTAGACCAAATAACAAGCTGGATTTTAATAATTATTAAAATGACCAAAATCTGGAAGCTTCGAAGAAAGATTCTTTGTCAGATCTGGTTTGTGGGAAGAGAAATAATTGCATTTTGTTTATAATAGACAAATTCATAAAATGTTATTATTTTTGTAGTTTTTTTTTAAATGAAAAGCGGTTAGGACGGTCTATCTTCTAAAGGTTGTCCACCCTAAAACATCCTTATGAATAAGAAGACGAAGTTCGAGATCGTCAGAAAATGGTGCGTTGGGGTTCAAAATTCTCATGTGGGTCAATCTGTTCGCAACACAATTGATTTCTCTGAACACATGTGTTGATCTGGATTTTCTCAAAAAAACGAAAATCCCGTCGGGAGTCGGATAAGATCATCTCAACCTCTCAAGGGCAACTCCAAAGTTTGTCTTGAGTTATCACCCTCAATTTCAATCTTTTTTATATTAAGCCTTATTGTTTCGCTTAGGTCAGCTTTAAGCGCGTAGGCTTCTACTTTAATGACTGAGTTGAAATTGTTTTTTCTAGAGTCCAAACTTATTACATTGCCGTTGTGATTTCAAATAACGAAACCAATATGTATAATTCCCGAATCAAGTTTTGATCCGTCAAAGTTAAGTTTGTGAAATCTATGTTTTGGTTTATCCCATTTGATATTATCTTCGTGTTGTTGGAACAGTTTTTTAAATCCATTTTCTTTTTAAGAAAACTCATTGTACTTATTTGATTCAAGATAAAATATCATGGATATTCCATTTTATTTTTATGTCACGCAATTTGAGAAAATAACTGCATTTGCAATTGATGATAAGATCATGGTAATTTATATATATATTTTTTTTAATTATCTATTTCTTCTCAAATAAGTCAATTAGAATATTAAAAATCAAAAATTTTCTTCTCCGCCGACATATTTGGCCATACATGATACATGAACCGAGCCATAATCTTACACGTGGAAAGGACAAAAAACAACGAAGCATGGTGACGTGGCTCAATGCTGGAAATTGTACAAGTGGTAGGCGGCTATTGTCCATTAACAACTTGTCGACTTGGCGTCTGCCACGTTATCTAATCCAAGTTTCACATTTACCTAATGCCTAATTTAAGCAAGCTTTGACTTCTCTCGTTTTTTGAGTATGAGCTATTATAACAAGTATATCATTGACATGTTTAATATCGGTTTATTTGTAACATATCTAATATTGGCTTATTTCGTAATTGAGTTGAAATTAAATTTTATATGAACTTTTAAACGTTTTGTATTTTGGCATGTTCAGAAACTGAATGAATTTGAATCATGTCTTTTTAAGATGAACTAGAGCCGAGCCCGAGTAATTCAACTAATATAATGTTCATATAGTATTATTTTGTCTTAACGAGCTGAATTTTATCCAAACAAGATCGAATATTGACATGTCCAAGCTCCACTCGTTTATAAACGGTCGTGTCCGATCTTAAATTTTTATACGAGGTTTAAAATATGTTTATATTTGACTCGTTTGAAAATGAACGAGCTCAAACCCAGTTTTTTACTAGTCAAACCCGAGTATATAGGGTTACACATAAGAATAAAGACCTCAAATACATTTTACATGAAATATAGAGGAATGATTCTATAAAAGTTTATGAACAGAGTATATATATAAATTAAATTCATTTTCATTATATTTATATTTTCGGATTTGCAACTAAACCGGAACTTAGGGCCCGTTTGGTTCCAACTCCGGAAACGGAAACGGAATGGAAACGAATTTAGTTCATATGTATATCATTATTCATGAAAATTTGTGGAATCATTCCTTGTGGATTAATACAAAATGCACTTGTTTCCCCACATTTTGTTACCCTATAGGGTATCAAAAGTAATCAAACTCTACTCCAATTCCTTCAAACCACAAAGAATGATTCCAAAAACTTTGATGAACAATGGTATACATATTGACTAGATTCGTTTCCATTCCGTTTCCGATTTCGGAGTTCAAACCAAACGGGCCCTTAGTGTATTATACTGCACGTTCCAGCATATTAATGTATGACTAATCTTTCGTACCGCCGAACACATATGTTGTTGTGCTTATGTAGTTTAGCATGTAGCGTGCCTGCTTTATTTATTATGTGACTAGTGATATATTTAGTCAATCTATAGATTTTATGACTAGTATATATGTGTATGTCACTTAACTATACATATTAATACGTGCAAGGTGATCGATACTATGTCATGGTCCATGCACACATGTAGAGACATGTCTACTAAACAACTATGCCATTTTTTGTATTCACGTGAATATATATGTAATAACCTAATGAGCTTTTATATATATTTTTTGAAAATTGTAATTAATTGGATTTATCGGCCAAATGGTTTGGTATCCGGAAGACTAATGACTAATCACAACAAAAAAGATAAATATATAATAAGATTTAAAAACTCAAGTTTTAAAACACATACTTATTAAAGCCAGTGATAGACATGTTCATATCCGGGCGGGCCGCCCGACCGGAAAAACGGACGGGTGTAAATAGAGGAAGAGGGCCGATCGGACAAAAAAAGCCGACCCGCCAAGCCCACCGGGGCCGGATCCGGACACTGTACTAGGCCCATTCGGGCCGAAAACCCAGCCCGACGGCCCGGCTTAATATATATTGTATTTATATAAATATACAAGATTTATATAAATATTTAGTATAATTATAATAAATTTAATATATTTTATATATATATATATTATATTATATATATTTTTTAAATCATATTGCAAACTTTTTTTTTATATTTTTTTAAAATTATAAAACGGGTACCTGCTGGCCCGTCCGCCTGCCCGGTCCGGCAGAGTACAACAGCCTTTATATGCCCGGGTCCAATTAAACGGGCTTAATATTTTGTATTGCCCGATTCGAGTCCGGATATAGACAGGTCTAACCACTGATAATCAACGTTTCATTAATTTACAATAATTATTACAAAAAGTTTTTTTAAAAAAAAGTGTCCATTTCTAATTATTCAGTTTAATAAAAATTTTATGTGAAATTCCGGTGGACTAATATAGGTTAAAAACTTGAAACCAATCAATAAATACTACATATAAAAAATTACTAAATAAAATCCAGAATACAATCAATATACAAGAAATATAGTGCATTTTACAAACAAGATAATGCAATTTTACATTTTTTAGTGTATTAATAGTAATTAACTGAAGAGTCAAAACTAAATCCGGTTTGGTTTATATAAAAGCGGCCTTTGAAAAAGAAAAAGATTAAATAAAGTGGATTACGGTGCAAATACTTTATTAGTGAGTAAAGTATCTTTCATCAACTGTTAATTAAGCACGATTCGTTATCTATCCACGTCAGCCAAACACGCCTAGTCGCAGCGCCAACAGTTTGCGACGTTGACGGCCCGTCACCGGTTTGGTCATATTTGTAAGACTACAAAAGCACCGTTTATTACAACGGCTGAATAGACTTTTATGACCCTTAGTTTTAAAAATTATCCCAAACTAACCAAACTAAAATGAAATTTACATGCAAACCACTATATATGTAAAAATTGTACGATATTGTTAATGGCATGGACAACTAATTAGTTCTTGTCATGCATGATGCATGCCGAGTGCAATAATGTGAAAAAAAAAAAATCAAAAAATTTCGTTTGATTTTTTCTTTTTTAAGGCTCGTGATTTTGTTCAAGCTTAACAACTTTTTTTTTAAACAATTTGATTTACTAGGCTTTTTTTAGTTTTGTGTTTAGGTTTTTTATAGTTTTGTGTTTAGTAAATGTACCCCTTGAGAGAAGAGTGTGTAAAG
The DNA here is from genome assembly GCA_033239045.1 of Fagopyrum esculentum. NCBI lineage: Eukaryota > Viridiplantae > Streptophyta > Magnoliopsida > Caryophyllales > Polygonaceae > Fagopyrum > Fagopyrum esculentum. Next base: position 133,530,070 of record BSUD01000008.1, on the reverse strand, counting down.
TTTGAAAATAAATACAAAATGTTGGGTATATTTACTTAATTAAAACATTAAAAAGCCTAGTTACTAGTTACTACTCTATTTTTTCAAAAAAAGTCTAGTTACCAAAATTGCCTTTTTTTTGAGTTGTTATCAAGATTACATAAAATTACCCAATACTAAAATTAGAATTTTCAATGCAATCGCAATGCACAACTTTGTATTTCGTAAATTGTTGTTCGTGTTTTTAACCCCTTCAATTTAACTAGTCTATTTGGATAATAATTCTCGTATCATTTGATACTTCATTTAATAATTTTTTTTTATGCATGTAGATTTCTTCAAATTAACTTCTATTTTTGAGATTTTACTAAACCATTCTTACACACTAAATATACCCCAACTTTTTATATTTACTCTCAAACCCTAAACATTCTTCTTTCATGGGATACATTTACTAAAATTAAAACTCAAAAAAGCCTAGTAAACCAAATTGTTTCAAATTTCAGTTATTCGCCAATTATTTAAAAACCTTTAAGGCTTTAACTAATACTTGTCAAATTAGATGTGATCAAGTACCATTAAATATGGAGATTTTCACCCGAATCAGGTCCACAAACACACGCACATATGTATATGGATGGATGGGTTCAAGTGAGGGACTCCTTTTTTAGAGGAGGTAGGAGAAAATTTTGTTCGGTTTTTTGTACTACTAAATTTTTTATATAATTTTTTAAAAGTAAACTTTTATCTTAAAAAGTTAAGATCCGTAAATAGTTTTGGGATGGGAATACGAATCATAATTTTACACAATCTAAAGTAAAAAAAAACGTGACAAGTGATGTATCTTGCGTTTGCATATGGCATGACACAATGAATTCCCACTTTGGTTTTATTAATTTACAAAGTTGCCGAAAGAGAAACTAACCACACACACCAAACACACTACAACCACACCGTTTGGCGCTTCGTCTTACCAAAGGCGCCGAAAGAGGTTAATCACAAAAAGCACCATAATAATAATAATTTACACCAACGATAACAATTTCTTTTTTTTCTTTCAAAAAGGCACAACCAAGATAGATTATAAGTTAAAGGAATCTTCGCTTAAGCGAAAAAATAACTTTAACTCCGTAGCTAAGACAGAAGCCTTCGCGCTGAAAGCGGGACTTAAAGAAGCGAGAAGACTAAATATAAAAAAGATTGAAATTGAGGGTGATAACTTATGTGTTATCAATACACTAAAAGGACTTTGGAGTTGTCCATGGGATATCGAGATGATCATTTCCGACTCAATACTAGATCTTCGCTTCTTTGAGGAAGTTCAGATCAGACATATGTTCAGAGAATTCAACTGTGTTGCTGACCGATTTGAGAATTTCGAAATCCCGAGCTTCGTGTTCTCCTCCGTAAGGATGCTTTATGATGGATTACCTCGAGAAGATAGTTCCTTTCTAACCGATTTTCGTTTAAAAAGAAAAAAGTTAAAGGAATCTACGTATGACCTACAAAAGTCCCGTGCAAGAGGCCGACATGGTTGAGCATAAATTAGCCTTACATAATATTTAATCACATGTGGTACTGCTTCCTGTTGTCCAAATTCCATTTCTTCGTAAAGTCAAAATAAATGCCTCCTCATGGAAAAAGATAAAAAAAGATATAAGTAATTATCCTTTTAAAATATCAATTTGCAAAAACTCACCTGTTTTAATTATAATTATAAAAAAGGTCTACTATTAATAGGTAATTTTCTTCAAAGGCATCTACTAATAGGCAAATTCTTCAAAATGTTCATGCTTTTTTCCCTCTTCAGATCTTTAAAAAATATTTTTCATCAAAGTGTTAAAAAAATATAACATCTGAATTATTTTAACCTTCGGTTTACACATTTATCACTATAACCTATTGTTCTTATCGTTAAAGAATTGTTAGTGGTAGTTTTCACTAAAGAAAAAAATATCAAATTAATGAAATATAATAACACATTTGACAATCTACTTGTAAATATACTAAAATATTATAGAATATGCAAAAAGCTACAAAAACAAATAATTTCATAGAAGTTTGGATCAGCTTAATCATTATCATATAGATTATTCGACACAAATCTCACCAAAAAAAAAGGAGGTGCAACCTTGTTGAACAATATTTTGGGGAGATTATATACGGGAGTTTTTTCCTATTTTGTTCACGAAACCGGTTATTTGAAATTACTGAATAATTATTTAAAAGATTAAATTCAAGAATCATTTTACAGTTTTTTTAATTAAAAATAACATGAATTATCGGATTTAGTTGCAAACTTATGTTCGGATAAATGATTAGTCGGGATTATTTAAGAAATTACTATATAAAAATTAAATCCATAGATTATTCAGTCCATTTTTTTTCATCCAATTTAACTAGAATTAACCAATTGTTTGAGTATTACAATCCTCTAAATAATCTCCTCCTCGTTCTCAGCGAATGAGCCTGCAATCACCCGATTCAACCAAACAGACCCTTAAACTAATACATTTATGTTCCGTTTCTTCTCCCTTAAATACGGCCAACGAGTCTAAAGGCCTACTATGAATTTCTTACCTATCATCAACGGGTATCAACATAACTGCAATCTCGCTGAAAGCACAAGCACAAACGGGTATCAACATAACTGCAATCTCGCTGAACAATTTTTTTTGGATGAGATTATGACCCCGTTTGGCTATTCCACCAATTTACGAAAGCCTCTTCTCAATCACTTTCATCTATCTCTACGAGGCCTGAAGTTTTAAAAAAATATATATTTCAACCCCTCATTACCCTTAAACCAACCTCAAACGAACGGTCCTACATTGAATTTTTTTTTCTAGTTGGTGGACCAAGTATTTGAAGTTACTGATTGATTATAAAAGATAATTTTGAGTATTATTTCTATAATTTTTTTCCATCCAAAATAACAAGAATTATTAAATATTTTGGAACATACGACGCCAAACAACCTTGCTCGTAAGGAGTCTAGCACGACAACTACTAGACCAACCGAGTATTGGTACTTATCAACTTCATTGTAACTCAGATGAATGAACAAGCACAGACAGGGATCAACTTTGGTACATAAATTTGTTTTTATTACGAATCAAAATAAACCATGAAGAAAAAGCAATTTTACACATCTGAATCTAATTATAAAAAAAGATAGAAAAAAAATTAAAAAAATAAATGCCACAAAAAAAAGTTTAGGTCTTTCTTTCTCACTAGTGAGTTCAGACCTCAACCTGGAGAAAGAAAAAACGTAAGGGCTTCCTCTGTTTTTCTGCAAAAAGAGAGGAAGTACGGAATCGAAGTTAAACAGAAGGTTTACCCATGGCTTCATTATAAACTTGACATTAAGTGTCAAAGTACGGTTGGCCGGGCGACGGGTTTCGTCGACGAGTTCTCCTTGTAAGTGTGGAAGGTTTAAAAGCTTGTTAATTGCTGCCGATGAAGCCGAATTTGTGAAGGATGAAAGCTAATATCAGCATGCAAATTGCTAGTATCATTCCGGGTTTTCCCAATAGCCAATTCTTTGTTTTCTTTGCCCCGTCGACACCTCTTTGAACCCGATCTGCCCATTTCATCTGTTGGATGAAGATAATAGGTGTTACGAAATGTACCACGTATAGGTTAAAAAATTTCACCATCAACACATAAATAATCATAGGAGAAAAATTAAACTAAATAGATGAATTAAGTCTATAATCTTACCAAGATTGAATGTATAACAATGATGAAAACTAAACAGTTAAATAGTCAAACAAGAGTAGAGTTTTGTAAAAAAACAGAATTGATGCCATGACAAAGACCACTAGTATAAGATATCATATCATGTATATATGATATATGGAAGGTCCATATGGTTCATGCAGATGAAAACGGAAAGATAATGTTTAAACAGAAAAAATACTGATGTTTAAGATTCGAGACATGGCCGAAAGGCCTGAAATGTATTAAGGAAATATGATTATTTTAGGAATTTCGTCGTAATCCTTTCTATGTTATAAGATATCATATGAAATTTAGCACGAGGCATACATATTCTTATCAGAACGAGTCATGTCCAAGGAAAAAAATCAAGACTTGTATTCGATTTGGTAATTGCAGGAGAATATTACCATTTTGTCCAAAGCTTCTGGCGATAAAGAAGCCATGGCTTGTTGAGCTTTTGCTGCATCTTCTTTAGAAAGGTTGAGTCCAAACTGCTCACTCATGCTAGCCATCATTTCCGGACTAATGTTCTTCATCATTGATGCAAACATCTGCAAGGGAAATATTATTTAATTATATATTTATCATGAGTTGCCATCACTCCAAAGAAGAGGCGGAACAGGACTCGACTTATTAGTTCATATTCAGAAATGAAACAGGACTTGGAAGTAATATCATTAAAATTTACGCAAGTCCAGATTCAGAGATACACTAGCAGTGATGAAACATAGGCACGGCATACAAGTAAAGGAATTTATAATTACAGTTGAAATTTGCACAGCATAAACAAAATTGAAATTGGTCAAGAACTGGTTCTCATCCGAAAGGATATTCTAGGACAGCTCATTCTTTGTGCATAGTTCAAATGCCTAGTCAACAAAGAGAAGAAAAATATAAAAATGCGTAGTATATGCCAGCAGATCATAGAAGATTAAGTCTCTATCAGAACATATTGTTTTGATCTATAACACCAGCAAATATATAAATATATATATAAAAAATAAAAGGAACAGTTCAAAACTACGTACTTGTCTGGTAGCTGGGTCCTTCATCTGATTTCTCATCTGCTCTTGCATGTCGGCAGTTGACATGGGAAAGTTTGGCGGGGAAATATTTCTTGTATGTGTATCTGCAGCACTAGAACCACTGCTCCCACTTATAACATTGTTCCTGTCAGTGGCCATATTTTCCTGGGCTTCAGAAAAGCTTGACCTAGCATCCGAGGTCACCCGACTACTAGATGATGGCGTGGCCTTTGAAACTGATTCTCTCTGCTTCAGGGAAGATGCCATATCAAACATTTTCTGGTACTCTTCAGGTGACATCTTACTCATCATCTCACTCGCTGTTTTCATCATTTCAGGGGTCAAGTTCGGGGGAACTGTGCCAGGGCCAAATCCAGCAGCAGAGGGAGGTTGATTAAAGAATGGATTTTCACCCTGAAACGAGGATGCCATCTTCACCATATTTTGGAGTTCTTCTGGTGACATCCTGCTTATCATATTTGATGCTGTCTTTAGCATATCAGGAGGAACCTCCCCACCATTCCCAGCACCCATACTTGCTAGAGTATCAGGATCAGCGTTGGAAACAAAGTTCTGAAATGATCTGTACAAAAGATATATCTATCTATATGAATTCTCAATGGTTACTTAGCTATTTCACACGATATTAATGCACCAAGAGAGACTAAAAGCGAAATGAAACACAGGAACACCAATAGACAAGAGATAGCTCCCACTGGTTGGTCTCATACATTTGCTCAATCAGACTCCCCAATACAGTTCCACTATCAAAAGAAAGGCAAACTAGGTGCCATGTCTTTAGACTTCAGCACATCAAAAGAATAACCAACTACTTCACAATTACTTCCTTAAGCATCCTCAAGTGCCCTCTTTTAAACTCCTTTAGCTCAAGATTTCACTTCAAAAAATGTGTCTATTAACGTTTGAGGAGCAGAGTCATTATTCTCATCCCAAAACAGTAATATATTAGTTTCCAGACGAAGTCATATTGATGTTTCTGATGCTAAACGACATGTCATGTTTTTTACAATCTATTTCTATTCCTTTCAAAACAGAGAGGTGGTAAATTTCTCCAGAGGCTATTCAGCCAATGAAATCTGAAATATTCTAGATACCTGATAGCATCTGGGTCATCCTTCAATGCTTGCAGATACTCTGAATTGTTAGTAGCTTTATTAACATCATTTCCATCCTGAACTGAACCTCCTAAAGATGCCGTGCCATTGTTCTTCGATGACGTGCTCTCAGCTTCTTCAGTTATATCTTCAATTATCAAGCCTAAGAAAATAGAAAGTTTGTTATTTTAATCTTTAACAGTGGGGGTACTTACTACTAACCCAAAAGCAGGAAGCAAGCGATCACTAATTGAAGTGAGAACGTAACATACCTGAAGAAGTTTTGGTCCGACTAACACCTTCCCCATTGCCAAGCCTACGTTCTGCATCCCTGCAATCATAGGACTCGTAGCATCAAAAGCCATCAAATATCACAATATCTCCATTTCACCTTGCCCGAATCCTTGTTCAGGGAAGTGGCTCAGAAAGAGATCAATCCCAAAAATTTATGCTTTATGACAGTTGAGGTCAAGCAAAGTTATATATATACTATGAAGTTTCAACAGTTAAAAATTTACCAAACATACCTCAAAACATCAGCAATAGTATCATCATCAGGTGAGAATTCAAGAGCCCTACTTAGGTCTGTTACAGCTTCCTAAAAAATATGCCACTCATCAGGTAATACATAGAAGCCCGCAGATAGTTGCAATGAACACACAAAAATTCAAGATCATAACTATGATTGTACCAACTCACATCTAAAAGCCCTATTTCTTTGTATGCTTGACCTCTGCGATACAGAGCTTTGACATTCTTTGCATCATACGACAACACCTGAGACATATAGATAAGGTTTCAGGAATCATGTTATCTCTCTTAACTTGGACAAATCAATGAAAGACCACAATAGTTGAATGATCTTTACCACTGCTCCTTCCCAACTGTTTTAGAAAGCCCTGAATTAATTATTATTATTGTGGTTGCATAATAATTATCATTTTGTGGTTTTCACTTACACACATCGAGAATTCTATAACCGCAGTTTGAATTTTAGAAAATATGAGGTATGCATACCTCAGAGCCTTCTTTTATGCATTCATCATACTGTCTCGTTTTCAAGTAGCAAGACATTAGATTGAGGGAGCATGCCAACAGAATGGTTCTACCTCTAGCAGCTGGTATCCCCTTCAGATTCTTCTTTGCCTAGAAACACAAAAAAGAATCACCATTAGAAAAAAGGAGTAATTACTAATATACTCCAGTATGCCATTCAGAACTAGTACACTTACATGCAAATACTTCTGCGAGGCATCATTATATTTTCCCTGGCCATGAAGCTCATTTCCCTGAGAATATGAGAGGAAACACACGATAAATACATTTATTTGTAGGTATGCTTCACAAAGAGAGATGAGAAAAACAATCAATCTAATTTCCAAATTTAGTAAATCACAAATAGATGAAAGACAAACTCGAGTACAAATGGATACATACACCCCACTTTCTTTTTCAATTTATTTCCAAATGATGGCTGTGTAGAAACGCAACTAGATGGTTGTGGGATAAATGATACACATATATGAGTGGCGAATGGGATAGTTCTCAACCAGTGTCTTAATTCCTTTTCATTTACTTAATTCTAATAGTTCATACATTATACTAGCAGAACCTATATGAATTCAAAAGTTGACATTTATTAACTTCTAACGTGACTTACCTGTTTCTTCAACATTTCAGCTCCACTTATCTCATAAGACATCTGTGCATCAGCACGAGCACGAATAGATGCTAATTCGTCGGGGGTTGCATTGGCAAACTTTTCACCAATCTCAGCAATCTCCTCTGGTCGGGCATACTGCATCTGTTCTGCAGCATGCTTAAAATCCTCAGGTCTCATATTCTGCATGCTCTCAGAAGCCATTCTCAGCAAATCTGGATTGGACATCATCTACCATTCCATTTGACGTATCAAATGCAAGTTAGCATAATCAAAGTGCAAGTGAGTTCAACAGCAAGTATCAACATTAACAATTTTCACAAAGCTATGTTTAAATATAATTGCAAATATTTCAATTTCCAGCTCCACTTGCGATTTGTTTAATCTTTGCAATCCAACTGACCAAATCAATACGAAAACTACGTAGACCTAAAATACAATAACCGAATTATCATTACTAGAAACCGATCGTTAGTCAGTTGAGTGAAAAATCAGATTCTACGTCTACACTGCAGATCCAAAAAAAAGAAGAAAAACCTAAAAGAATTATAAATTAAAGCCACCTGTTGTTGGATCTTGGCTAGCTCCGCAGGAGACATACGACTCATCTGCTCCTGAGCCATTCTCATCATCTCAGGATCCATCATACCGTTAAACATCTTTCACAAAGACTCGCAAATTCTCGACTCTTTCTCTACAACCAAGCGTTACGAATCCGATCTGAACTGCTTCGAATTCGCTTCGGCAAGTGCAATTATCAAGAATTTCCAAATGACGATGAGAAATCGATCCGAAGCTTTAGGAAGAAGAAGAGAAACTAGTTTGATTTTGCCTTTTTCTTTCAATGAGATGACGATGTTTCGAGAAAAATCGTGTTATATAGTGGATGGATGAATAAAGTATAAACGTCGTTGAGTTTGGACGCCTACCGAAGTTGAAGGTCGGACTCGAAACAAGTACCGAGTGGATCCGAATAATCCATTTACAAGTTCCATAATTACGTTTCTACCCTCATGATTTTGCAATCACCGATTAGTGATTGCTATCGTAAACTCGAATAAGATTGAGCAACTCCTAACGTATCTACGTCGAATTGTATAATTAGGTGGCATAATTTGTCATATTTAGATAGTTAAAATCAATGTACAAACTAGACTCCATAGTAAAAACAATAATATCTCCTTCTCCGTCTCGACTTTCTTCCGATCACCTCAGCCTTTCGTTTGCGGCGGACATGTCCAAATAATTCTCTTCCCGACAGTCAAGTATTTGCATATGCTTCATTTTCCTCCTGATTTCCTCATGAATACACCGACCTATGTACAAAGGGTCTTACTGTCTCTTTTGCCTCTTCGTCTCATCGTTTGTATTATTCTTATAGTCGCTTACTTGTTCAACTCTTATAGTCTTGTAATTTGTCCCATGATTTGAATAACATTAAAATTTTCCACAACAATAACTGTACTCATTTGATTCTCGTAGGGAAGGAATGCATACACTCTTGATTACCCCATTTCTTTATCTCTGCCCAGATTCAGATCAACAATCTCTCCATATCAATAATCACACAAGTAAATTGTATTAGATGTTTACTGCTGTCTATCATACTAAGCAAACTCTCAATCATAAATTCAGCACCACGTCAAACAAAACAAGAATCAATCGGTTGTTGTTTACAACCTTCTACAACATTATTATGCAAATAGAGTTGTCTATTTCCTACACGGTCCAACGTGATCTTGTCGTCAATCTACCTACGTATTGTTTTTTGCTTAAGAAAGAAAGTGAAAATGAACGTCAAATCAATGAAATTGTTGATATGTCTTGAATTGGAATTATCATCTACTTGACATTTTACTGTTTGGTCCGGTCTTATACTTTACGCTCAAGCATGACCTAGGGTTTCGTTACTTTATATATTGTAGTGTTCCCTCTGCCTCCAGAATAATTTGGTTATAATCTGGTTATCCTCTGTTTATGTGTAATATGAAACTTCTCAATAAAATACTGAAAAGTGGATGTAGCCATTATTGGGTGAACCACTATGAATGTGTGTGTTGTTTTCTTGTTTGTTAAATTCTGTTATTTCTCATAATTCCGCACAACAAAATGGTATCAAAGCTTTGAGTCCTTTGGTTTTTGTAATATGGGAGAAATACGTGTTTTTTCGACAAGAAGATCGACAAGTTCATAGTGAGCGTTCCTGAAACAATAGGGTGAGCATTCCTGAAACAATAGGGCTTATAGGTACCGTTGTTAAGGAAGGAATCCGATAAGGAAAAAGACGATGTCGTTGAGATGGTCACCAAGGAGGATAAGGCTCATTCGACCATCATGATGTCTCTCGCATATGATGTCTTATACGAGGTTTCATATCAAGTTACCACAATCAAATTGTGGTTGAAGTTGGAGAACCTCTACACGACGAAGTCTCTCACCAACAAATTGCTTCTAAAACAACGTATATTCAGCATGAGAATGCAAGAAGGTACCTAACTTTGTGAACACTTAGATCACTTGAAAAAAATTCTTCTAGATTTGCGTAATATTGATGTTATGATTGAGGACGAGGATGTTGCATTAATTTTGTTGGTATCTTTGTTGTCATCATATGAAAACTTTGTCCAATCATTTGTTGTTGGAAAATATGCTATTATTCTAGGAGACGTCAAGTCTGCCCTTCATACAAGGGAACTACGCCACTGGGTAATGAAAGTGTTGTAGGTAAGGACGGTTAGGCATTATGTTTGTTTACAAGAGAAGACAAGGAACAAGAAAAATCGGGAAAGAAGAAGTAAAAGAAGTCGTCTTCTTCAAAATGTCCTAATCCTAATGACGTCTACAACTACTATAAGGAGAAAGGGAATTGGAAGAACAAATGTCCTAAAAAGAAGAATCTGCAAGATTTTGGTTTTGCAGCTGTTGTAGAAGATGATTTTAATATAGATGAAGATATAACTTTGGTTGAGGGTGAACACAATCATCACGCTGATGTAGGAGTTCCTGATTCCGGAGCTTCATATCATATATGTCCTAACGGAGAGTGGTTCAAACTTATAAGTAGGTAGATAATGACTGTATTTCCATGGTCAATAGTTATGTCTACAAGACCGTTGAAATTGACTCGATTAAGATTTAAACACGTGAAGGTAGATTTTGTGCATTGAACAAGGTCAGACATGTTTCCACTTATCACTAAGAATTTGATATTCGTGAGTATGTTGGATAGTCAGGGGTTTTGTTTCAAAAGTGAAGGTGAAGTTCTGAATGTATGTAAGGGTTTTGATGGAAAGGTGTCAAAAGGGACACTTTATATTTTCTATAGTTTCTACTATTTCTATGTCTTTTTTTTTTGCATCTTCAGAGGTTCACAAAGATGATTTGACTAAGTTATGACATATGATACTTGGTCATAGGGGTGAAAAAGGATGCAAATTATGGCAAAGGAAGATCTTATTGGAGATCAAAAGATCACGAACCTTGACTCGTTGAATTTTTTAAGCATTATGTCCTTAAGAAGCTTCACCATAACAAGTTTTCAAAGGGTATGCACAAGACAAAGGCACACTTGATTACATCCATTCAGATTATTGGTGTCCGGTTAGCATTAGGCCTCTAAGAGGTCAAAGATATTTCTTGGATATTATTGACGATTATTTAAAAATGACTTGGTTGTTTGTCATGAAACACAAAGGAGAAGCTTTCAAGAACTTTAAGGAGTGAAAACCGTTAGTGGAGAATCAAATAGAAAAGAAAATCTAAAAACTGCGAACTGATAATGATCCAGAGTTTTGCTCGTCTGAATTTGATCAGTTCATGCAAGAATGAGGTGTTGGATCTGGCCCGAAATGCTCTTGTTGGATCAGACGAACTTTCAGATTTGGTCCTGACCAATACAGTTAGCCAAAATTTTAAAGGTCCAAAAATTTTATAAAAACTTAGTCCAACTGATCCGGACAGTAATATTAACTTCAGACCTGGTCCAATAATAAATTTCCAGTCCTGGACTGATAAAGAACCCTAGTCAAACAATGAATGGGATAGATCACCCTGGATCGTACCACAACAATGTAAGATGCATTATCTGATAAGCTAAATAAACAACTCTCCTTGGCGCAAAAGAGTTCCCAAACCGAACGTCAAGTATTCATATCCTTAGCATAATTATAGTTCTAATAATTTTACTAAGATTTAAAAAAAACTAAACCAATCCCTTAAAATTTGTGATACGGCAAATTTGACAGTTCTAAACTATTTAAATTAGTTACAATTCAAATGAAGCTCCAATCCGCATGATCAACAAACCACGTTGATCATCAATTACACATCACGTGACTCATTGAGTCATTGAAGTAGGGCTGTGCAAACAGTTCGGACTGAACTGCTAAACTTTATGTAATAGTTCATGGACCAGACCGTCTCCAATTCATTACAAAAAAAATGTTAAAAAGGGTCTCCAATTCATTACAAAAAAAATGTTAAAAAGGGTCCGGGCCGGAACATTATATCCAGGACCGGACCGTAATATTTTGGACGCAACAGGATCTAATAATTATGGTCCAGAACCGGACCGTAATTTCCAGTCCGGTTATCCGGTCAGGTCCGTATAGGCACAGTCCTACATTGAGGTGTGTCTGGCAGCACATTTGTAAACTGTTTTTCACAGCAAAACTATGGGTCGAGCAATATTCAATTCCAAATGTGTTGCCAAAGACGTCTTTATTTGCAAATCTAAATATTAGACAGTAAAGTAGATGTCACAATAGTAACTTTGTCAAGAGATGCTATAACTTTACTAATAAAGCAACTATGACAGCAAAGACACTGACCTATTAGTTTCTTGTACAAGAAAATCACAAAAGCCATGCTAGTCATGACAGAGAGAGAGATAAGAATCACGCGACACCACCCCGAAACACAGAACTGGAGTCGGATTCTGCTTACAATAAACAAAGGTGGTACTAAAACTTTGAGCACCCCAGGAACTATATGTTACTCTTTTTACATATATTCATCACCTAATACCAAAATCTCTTGCCTTTATATACTGTTGCAGAGAAACTGACCAATGCACTCGACGAAACACAAAATAACAAAAGTAAAGAGGAACCCCGAAAGGGGTTGAAAATAAGTTAACACTGGGTCATCCAGGAATGTGATCCTCCACATGCACACTATGAGAGAATTTGCGGAGCTAATTTAAGATTAAAACCAACTGTAAAAACCATGTAGGGGGCTCTCTAATTTCCTAGAAGGGCAACTTTTTATACCTCTTCATAGGTTAAGCCAGCAACTCTACTCATAGGACACTGTCAACGATGAAGCTACCCTTTGCCCCTTCTGTATGTATCTCTAGTTGTAAATTTTTACAGGCTTCTCATACACATGACGATTCTGCAACATGATCAAGCACAAACCAAATCACAACTTTAATAGATCCAACAAGCACTTTCACTGACATGTATTAATAGACCATAAAACATGTATAAAACCTGCACTAATGCATCCAAAAAAGTCAAGTAGTACAAAAAGCCCTCGAGGAAAATAATGAGTCCCTTGCCTGATTAGCAGCACATGTTCTCTTGGGAGCATTATCAGAATGCTCCAATCCAAGGTACTGCTCCCATGCACCATAAACATCCCGCCTCTGTATACAAACCAAAAAAAGGAGTATCCATATACATGAATGAGATAACAGCAATGCCACCAATGGCAATGGGCAACCAAATATATATATGTATATATATATATATATATATATATATATATATATATATATATATATATATATATATATATATATATATATATATATATATATATATATATATATATATATATATATATATATATATATATATATATAAAAATATATATATATATATATATATATATATATATATATATATATATATATATATATATATATATATATATATATATATATATATATATATATATATATATATATATATATATATATATATATATATATAAACATTTAGCAGTGAAAGGAGAAACACCTGAAAGCGAGTGGAGACAATGTCCGAATCCTTCAGATACTCTGGACGACCCAATGAGAGGAATGCAAACTTCCACTGGTAAAAAAACAATTGGCACAAACAACCACTTACCAGATGTCATTTGAAGCAAAAAAGCAAAGAAAAACTTGTATTTTGGAAAGCTAAAATTGGCAATACTGGTTATACAAGGCACAAAAGTGAACCGAGCTGCTTACCTTTGCAAATTCTTCATCAGGTACCTGCAGTTTCTTTTGTATCCTAATCTTGGCATCGGCCAGAGTTTCTCCTTCATGAATAACTAAGAAGAATGGTTCACCAAAGTTTTGTATCTGCTGTTGAAGTTAAAAAGAATAACTTATGTAATTTGTACCAGTCAGGAGGTATCAAATAAAATTTGAGACTTTACTACTGAGCAGTAAGCTTAGACATATCAAGAGGAATGCAGGGTGTGTTAAACATCACACTTAAGACAGTTACCATCTGGTTCTGTGCTGTTTCTTTGGTAAAATGGTATACATGGATTAGCCGATCACGGGGATCAAGATTCTTTTCCTCTTCAGGAATCTAGCACAAAGATGAACAGTGGAAATCAGAGCTCAAAGGGCATTCAAACTGGTAAAAAAATACAAAGGACATTCATTTTACAAATCCAAACAATATGGGCTTGACTAATCTTTCCCATAAACCGACTGCTATGTGAGCCAAATAATTTTCAGACAATAGGAGAAGTCAAACTAGAAATGTATAAAGCAGATAACGACTATATAACATGGAAAGCAAATCAAATGCAACGCATAAATCACTATTTTTCCAGCATGAATAGGCATGGAAGACCATGCTCTGGATCAGGAGGGGCACTAACCTCTTCTGCTCGTAATGTCCAATATTGGTCATTAATGTTCTCAATTTTCTCACCAGGCGGAAAGATCTGTAAATTAAATATATATATATATACATGTAAATTGGGAATCAAATTCAAAACACACAAAGTAGGCACAATCTTAGGGAAACCGAAAGGAATCCACTAAGCCACTCAAGGAAGAAACTTCACAAGAGCCAATCTCAAAGGGAAGACCTCCTACGAGCTAAAGGCAAAAGCCTAATACAAATATATTTCTGAATAACCAGAAATGAAGCCTACTGCCTTATTTATAGATGCTAATGCTAATGTCGCAGTAGGTGACCTTAGCTAACTCCCTCACAGCCCTAACAGCTGGCAATTACCCCATAACTTTCAAATATTCTAGCCTCATCATAAAAGTGTCTAACGTACAATATCTCGTGTGTTGAAAATATTATATATGTGCCCATATTGAGGGAGCTGATGCCTCAGTATCACCAAAATAGGAAGAAGAAAAAAACGTTTTTATTGCTGTAGAAGAGGATATTGCTCCAATCTTGTAAATTTCAGCTTATTGCCATTACTTATTTCAGATGGAAAGAATAAATGATAAAAATAAGGAGCTAGGGCTCCATCAATCACTTTGCCCTTTCATAGTCAAGGATAACAGTACAGGTAAAGACAACAGGACCTTGTAAATTTTGTGATAGAAAACTTCAAGAAGTCTGAGTTCAGCATCAGGATGAGACAATTCCACCTGTTCCAGGAAATAGAAAATAGTAAGACACACTCGCTAAGAGAAGAGTATGCCTAACAGCAAAGGAGAGAAGGAGAGAGTGCGCCAAAGGCAACATTTAGCAATACACAGATCAAAATTAATTGTTTGATTTCTTTACCTTTGACCTTAGATCAGTTAGGACATCGTACACAGTACTCTGCTTTGGCAGTCTCATAGTGTGGATGATCACCTGAAAAAAGTTCAAAAATCAAATAGATTGTAGACTTCATTGGACAACTAAACCAACAAAAGTTGGTAGAGCACTACGAACTCACTTCATCCTTTGAGGCGTGATGAAACGCAACTTTCAGTGTCTTCAAACCTTGTAACTCTGGCAGCGGTATGTCTAGCACTTCATAGTAAAGTATATCTGAACTCTGTCAAATGGGAATTGTGAAACTATAAATTATTCAAACCCCATCCTCCAAGCAATATATACAGGGTAGCAGCTGACTTTGGAAACTGGAAACTGAAATTACCTGGTTGTAGTGGACCAGCATGTCAGACAAATGATCCAAACCTCGGTACTTGATGGGCTGAGGCTTTGGTTGTTGAGAGTAACAATTATGAGATGTAAGCCTGATTTTGGATGGGTCGTCTAACCCAAGGTGCCGAGCTACTCTTTCCACCACATCATCATAAGTATGTAGCTTTGACCTGTAAAATTCAATGAAGGCCAAGACATGCATTGCATCAGTTATATAGATACTCATCCATCACAAAATATATTTAAGTTATAAGTTATATGCCCCAAGCAGGAACTTCTTTTTATCATGATACACTAACACCTGAGAAATTGCACCAATCGCCTTCAAGTTCAAAATGATATAGAATATAAACGAATCCCCCATCGACCATAGTATGGTTTTAATTATAAAATGAAGTAAGGAAAGAACTATTAATCTCACAGATCCAAGCAAAAGTCATCCTCCTTAGGTCGTTCCAGGGATCTAAAGTGAACAACCTGTCAAACGATACAACCGGTCAAAGAAATTCATGAGAACTACGTATAGCATATAAGAAAGCAATGATAAATTCAGGAATATAATCATGACTGGCGTCATCCATTAGAAACACACTACGAAATTCAGACAAAATAAGAAAGTAAAAAATGTATTGTAAAGAAGCATAAATTGTGAGCAACACATACTTGGCGATTATGGACATAATCCAGAAATGATGGAACGTCAGGATAGCGATACTTTCCAACACTTTCAGTTGGAATAATTTTTTGAAAGCATATGATATCTCCATCTTCAAGCTAGAAAGACATTATTAGAAAAGAGTAAGCATACTACGTAAGGGATCAGGTGGTCCAAACTCCAGAGTCACGAGGTAAAGGAAGCAAATAAATGACAAAAGCATGTTCACTACAGGAGCAGGTTATCCAGACCACGGATTTTTAGGGAAAACAGAGTACATATAGAACTACCTGACAAGATCGAAAAGTTAGCATCTTGTCAATGTGTTCACACATCACATTTGGATCATACTTGATTTCCTGTGGATTGCCATCAGTTTCATAGTCAGAAAAATAAAAAACGAAAGTAGATAAACAGAAGGTAACTTGACTATTATCACGTTGGAACTTTTGTGATAATGAAATGGTTACACAGTTGAGTAATTACATTTTTTTTAAATGATGGTCCATTACAGAAATTAACAGCTTAGTTACAATTAGTTAACCGTACAAAGGCGATTCTATGAAGTCCGTAAAATTTGCACGGTAAAGTACTCTCAAGTATATATTCAGTAGCCAATAAATTAGGAACAGGACCGTTTATTATTAGATGAAGAGAAAACCTCATAAAGTTCAATCTCCTCATCGGCTGCATAGCCCGCCATCTCATTTAACCTACTTAGAACACCTGAAGGCTTCCCAATAGCCTTCACAAAAAGGCGACCTACATAACTGCCACGTTGAAAATATATACACAAAGCAAAACCAAATTAAAAATATATATTAATGTCAAATCAGGTGTAGCAATAGGAAAAGCAGAAATACAGGCGGGATAATTACCGAAGCTCCTCCTTCTCAGGGTCATAGAGCTTAAAAAACAGCAGAATATCTTCCTTTGTTTTGTCTGGAGGAGGAAGAGGCTGCAAATCCTATAGAACAATGTCCAAAATCAGTTGCTATAATTTATGCTTGAGCGATATTTTCTTGACACGTAAGAAACTTCTAATGAAGTAGTTCCAAAATTACCAAACCAAGCTCTACATCCAAGAACAACTTCAACTCTGCATTATGCGCCTTGTTTGAAACTTCCCTCAGTTGACCCACCTACAAAACATATAGCAAAAAACATAAGGCTAAATTGTACAAATCTATTGTGAGTGCCATGAGCTAACATCTTAAAGGCTAACTGTGCTGGGTTCACTGTTCATCCCAGAAAAAGGAAGTAAACATAAATGATATTTACGGATTGGGCTTCCTCATGAGGTGTCAAAGGGCGATTGGGACGATATGTGTGGTTTTGGCGCTTTGCCCACAGCCAGAAACGCTGAAACTGCACTGGGATACCAAACTCTTTGGCAACCTCTTCCTGCATTAACATGTTGAAAAGCATCATGGGTAAATAAGTTGTCCAAGATAAGCAGTGCAGTAAATCTCTTAAGTGGCAATTTATTGATAAGCAACAGCAAAAAATAATTTAAATATTAAGATGAATCCTGCTTAATGATGACTTCTCCTGTTATACTTATTAGAAAAGGCAATATTTGAAGATAATTATTTATGGAACAGACTCATGGCATCTGGAGTTTTTATCTTCACACTTGGGCACATGGCTGTATAATATCCTGGTGACCGAGATGCCAATCTTTATGCAAGTTACCAATTATGGACTTTCATGTAGAATTGTAGATGTTAAGAGTTGAGGAACTATAACCAAGAATCCACAGAGCTCAATCAAAATCCCTTGTATCTAGCATACATATTACATAAACAAATCGACTTTAAAATGTCCTTGATTCAAAAACCTAGAATTGTAGATGGTAAGAGTTTAGGAACTATGACCAAGAGTCCACAGAGCTCAATCAATCCCTCGTATCTAGCATACATATTACATAAACAAATCGACATTAAAATGTCCTTGATTCAAAAACCTGGAACCACTTACAACCTTCCACTCAATTCTACCTTTTCCATATGAACTTCAATATAGCCTTATATTGGAGATGGCTTTCTAAAGCTTAATGGAAGAAAACAAAAACATCTACCTCAATGAGAAATGGTAAAGATTACACCATAAGAACGCTTGAAACCATGAACATAGCAAAATCTCCACATTGAAAAATTACCATAATGCACAACTGAAGTAATATTATTATGTTAGAAAAGAGAAGTATATAGCAGCACAATATTTATTCATTCTTCTTAGAACAAGCAAAATTGTGATGCTCGATCAAATTGCAGCAGCTAAAAATCTAAAGTGTTCAAAAGCACACCAATGTCATGAGCAGAAAGAACTAAGGTAGCATAGTGCATGAATATCATAATAAACAAATAAACATAATTCTGATTAAGACCTTAAAAATGTTAAATTGCATTTGCTTTTGGATCCGGAAACATTTGACTTTATCGTGGTCCACTAGATCAAAATAAACTTCCTTCCCAATCTGCTCTGCAAGGTCTGCATCCCGTGCAACCTAAAAGAATCCAAAAACATACAGAGTTAAATCCAACAAACGCATTACACGACTAACCCATATTTCTATATAGAATACAAGAAAAGAACTACCTTTATAATGGTGTACAGGTGTGCCTCGGCCTTCTCTTTTTTCTTATGCTCTTTCTCTTCTTGTTCTCTTTTCAAACGCTCCTAGATTAAACATGAACCACTATTTTATCACTGCTCTTAGAAGAAAAAGCACTTTCTCGATACAAGAACAAAAGTGGCATCGTACCCTTAGATGTTCAGCAATGTCCTTCTCATCCACATTACACAAAATCTTCTCTTTGTCACTTTCACGTATGTATACAAGCATGTATGCATTTGAATATTTTGTGAACTTAAATGGCATATTATTGAATCCGGGGTTTGTCTGTGGTAACTGCTCACAAAGGCCACAATATGAGCAGGAGAAAGCACGACAAAATAACAATCTAAGACCCTAAACGCAAACCTCTTCTTCACCACCATACTGCTCTTCCAACGCCCTTTTCGTATCTTCTTTTGTCACTCGTTCATCGTCAAACTTATACCTGCAAAAATAATAAAGTTTTAGAAGCATCTCACAATATGGAGAATCAAGCAACCGAAGTGCTTATCCAAGACTAAGGAAATTTCTTTTAATTCCTGGAAACCAAAAAAAAAAAACTACACTGACCAACTAGTCAACAATAATTTAGAAACGTAACTTTCACGCCACGGATGTGACAGATACTTATGACAAGAGAGTAAATTCACATTTAGCATCTGGTTTGTGGTTTCTGTCAGCTTTTTTTTAATTTTGACTACAATTTTAGAAAAACTGAAGCAAAGGCTTTTAGAGGGCCTCTTTACTTAGATGTATGATTGCTCATTTACTTGAACAAAACTGGACTAGAATCACGACTAACCCTTGTGTTGTTTTATTCAGATGATAAACTGCTTCTAACAAAGCAACTCATCCACAAGCACATATAAAGAGGTTGTGGTGATGCATTGCATCCATGGATAATGTCACCACATCAACTGAGGATACTCAAGCTTCAAGTCAACACATCAGAATAAATTCGTAAATCAATTAAGACATTTGGAGACGGATATATACACATACCACTCCTCGGAAAGTATTGGCCTAATGTAAGCATAATAATGTCCACCATGAACTCCACCACTATGAACCAAAACACTGCATAACCGCATTAGAGAAGAAAAAGTCATTCAACTTGTAGCTGATCAAGATTTTTTAAGGACGATGAAGACGAAAGAAATAAACAGAAACTGCACATGGAATATTGCAAAATTTGATCTATATGTTCTTCAGTCCTTGAATCTACCAATTTCCAATTTATAACAAAAGATTTCAAAGAATAGCTCGACACATGCCCCACCTAAAGTGAAAGTTTTTGATAAATATTAATTTGTGGTTTCTTATACCCCTGTTCATAGAAAACACAAAGGGAGTGCAACGTGAAAAAGATTGGCAAGTCTTGCTTGGCAACTTGTGGCTATGTGCATGTGTCCGCCAAGCTCTAGATTCAAACATTTCCCAGAGTTGGGTTCTTAATTACAATGATGAATAAGAGGAGTTAAAACAACTAAATCTGTATCGACCATGTGCAGCAATTCACTAACAACTACGTTATCAAATATCCAGCATTAGGATCCACAAATCCAACAGAAAATAGAACCTAAAGATACCTGTGAAGAGTGTATAGGTTGCGAACACTCTTATCAGCATCAGGAGATAAATATTTTCCATTTTCACGATCGAGATCAAGTTGAAGAGGAAACTCGTAACGATCATTTATCTAACACAAAAAGCAGCAAAAAAAGATATTTAATTGGTAACACTTGTTCTGAAACATATGCATCATAAGCAACTTCTTCACAATCATGAATCAATTAATACATGGGCTATTATTGTCCAGAAAAGGAAATTAGAGCACAGGAAACAGAACTCTTTCAAAATAATTTGAGGAATTCACTTATTGTGAGTTTAAACAGTTCTATAATAGCTCCGAAGAGAGACCGGTACGGGGGCTGGGGAGGTCAGGTAACCAGATAGTTTTAGTCAACAGCAACTTAACCGCGTGTTAAAAATTTCAGGGGGTGTTTGGTCAGAAAAAACTGATGACTTGAGCTTATTTGGATAATTTGGTGGTTTGAAACCAATTCGGAATAACATCCTGGTATCAAATTCCATTTGGAATGAGATTGCCTCCTCGGTATTTTAGCAAGAGCTGAGAGGGCAGAGCATTGCAGGATGGATAGTGAAGGAGAGCCACAAAGGAAGGAAAAAGAGGAGACAGAAAAACCTCCTTTAATAAGGAAAAATATAGGATTAGGGGTTAGCTTCGGAGGAGGAGACAGGAGTGGACGGTGATAGGACAAGGTCACAAGGCGAGAGGATAGCTGTGGCGAGTGAGTGGCCATCACGGGTTCTTGTACTGCAAGAAAGAACAATAGCATATCACGGGTTCCAGTAGCTTCAAATTAGGAAGGAGTAGAGGTGATGATGTCAAATGAGGAAAGCAGATAGAAGAAGAAAAAATGGTGGCAGAGCCGCAGAGGTATAAATCAAACACCAAATTCCATCTTTAGCATGTTCTAGCTTGATTCCTCCCCAACCTCATGCCAACCCAATATCGGAGTTTTAATGAGATGCCACCTTACTGAGCTGGCTACTGCAAGAAAACGTGCCTTTCCTTTCAAATGACAACTGCCCCTTCCTGCTGCGCGGGTTTTGCACAAAATAAACTAACAGAGATGTAGATTATTGAGTATTTTAAATAGAACATTATTCGAGTTCAAAGCCCTTAAATAGAACATTACCGAGTATTTTAAAATATATTATTTGTTTTTCTTGTTCCGACCACAGCGTTTGCCTTAAATACTTTGGTTAAATATCTCTATACCCTCCAGTTCCTCATATATACATACTATATTAAAGTCAAAGCCCTTAATGTCATGTGACATTTCATGACTCATTCAATGACACGTGTCGTCTCAACAAAAATTCATATTTTAATATTATAATATACTTAGATATCTAATCATGTAAATATAATTAGCTTTATCTGATAATATTTCCTAAATTATCTTATTTACTTATGATTAAATCTTATTGATTTTCTTAGTTTTCCTCAATTTTTGTAAAGGTAACAAATAATATATTTTTGTAAATACTATCGTAGTAATTTGTTAATAAACGAAAAAATCACGTCTTTTCTTGGACGCTTTCAAATATAAAATTAGATTTACAAATACTTTGTATTAATTCTTGATATGTTTCTCTTAAACATTTAATTATATAAATATATACTATCAAATTATTTTATATATTTTGAAAAAATACTTTAATGATATCCTTAAATATAACCCGTGCAAGGTGTGGGTATCACACTAGTTTGTAACCAATGTTAATAAAACTGTTCTACCAAAAATACCATCAAAATCAGTGGTTAAGGGATCAAAGTATCAAACCATTATAGAAACATTATCTAAAACATTTGATTAAGCAAAATCAGGAACAACCTTTTAAATATAACACCAAATCCTGTGATGGGTTAGTTCTAACATCTAACTGACCTTAACCATGGTATCACGCATAAAGTCGTACTCAAATCTTTTAAGCTGAAGCTGCAGAACTGGAGGAAAATCAGTGAACAAGACACCCTTCCTCGCATCCTGAGATAAATATGACACAGAAAAATCAATTCTTACAGCCATAGTGCAAAATTCAAAATAGCTGCATTGTTAGTGCAAATGGCTTAGCAAGATCATTAATTTGTAAGAAGTTTCTGAGCAAAATGAAAATAAGACATATAGCAACTTGTCAACATGCAATTGGATTGAGATAGAGCTGAAATGCATTTATGCAGTACGCCTGCATTGACTTATCAAAGCTATATGCACCTCAAAACATGTAGCTAACCTGTAATCCCAAATGCTCAGCATGGTACTTGTTATCACCCTCCAGTCGTTCAACTTCAACATACTTATCAAAAGAAGCATAAACATCATGACAACCTTTGACGTCAAGCTGAAGGTCTGCAGTAAAATATAATACCAAATTAGAATCAAGTTAAGACGTAGAATCCAGATGTGAATGGCAATAGGACATACCATAAAATGACTCTTTTCTTGTTGATTTGTAGTCTACATTGATGCACTCAATGTAATTCATATGATGTCCTTCGAATAACTGCTGAATAGTGCCTTCCACAACAGTTCCCTGAAGTTAAACAACAATGATTTGCAAGACTCAAAAGGATTGAACTGAAGAAGTGAAAAAGGTTATTAAAAATTTTTTGAAGAATACCTTCATCTTTTCTTCAAGCTTCTCACACAGAACCCTATTAAGTTCCTGTACGTCATGCTGCATAAAAGAATCATATGTATCCCATCCAAAGGACTTGGTCAACTCTTTTGTAGCAACACTGCTGTCACTATACTGGAGTTTGTAGAATAAACTCTGCAAAGCTAGAGGAATGCTTGCAGTTGGCATGTCATTCTCAGTTGTTGGCATGTGATAAACGGCCTACATAGAACCTCAAACAGGATTATGGTCCCCCAAACATACAATAATACGAGTGATAATATTTAATAAAGCTACAACTGACCTTTCTGAAGTAAGGAATATGAAAGAGAGTTTGGAGGAGACTGTTCATGTAACATGTTGCTCCCTGATTTTTAAGGCCAACATACCCAGTCTCCTTCTTTGAATCATAGGACCAATAGTCAACAATCTTACGAACTGCGACCTCAGCCTCAATAACAACAGCATCATTGACAAGGAACCCTCTACTAGGATCATATAACTCGCCCAGAGGCATAAAGGACGTGAAACCCCAATCACTTTCCCGAGCATTAAACTGGTGTTGTGTGTCTGCAGATTTTTAAATATATTTATCCAAAGTTCAAACAGTAAAATAGCAAAATCTGTAGCAAAAGGGGGAAGGCGATGCAAATATTACTGCACACGAAGGAGAGAAGAGTATGCTTTGTAAATATATGGAAAGAAACCGAATAAGCCACCAGGGATACTTTCACAGACTTGTCACTAATTCAAGGAAAGCTACAATAGATAACAGCCACAAGATTGCAGCATTCAATTATTTGCATTTTATCAAGATTGATGATTGATCGGTTTCAATGTCTACAGCAGCCATACGAAAACTATCCACCATATTACATGCATGACAAAAAAAAACATGACGAATATGTCGTAGTTGTCACAAAACTACAAGAGAAGTTCATGTATACATTCACATGTTTAATTAGCAGTATAAAAGTGATCAAAACTGTGCCACATGTTTCACTTTTGCAAATACAGCCTCTATAGATCTGGGAATTGACACTTAATCAGAAACACGTATTTTCAGATTAGTAAGTGTACAAAACACACTGTGCAAACATGATGTCATTTAATGTTGTTTTAAAACTGTACCACCTGCATCATGCAAGAATGTATATTTTAGATTTTAAACTTATATGAGAATTGCCAAGTACTCGAGTATTATAAGACGTTACTTTGATAAGAAAAAATAAGGATGATCACTGACATATCACTCATAGTCTATCTGAAGGTTGTAATGATGGCATAGCTTTAATGTGAAGAACTGAAAAGTTGTTTTTCCTTTTATTCTGCTGCAACAGCTTCCATCAGTAGATGTCAAATACAGCTTTATCTTTATGCTTTCTTGAACAAACAGAATGTAACAAGCCTCAATAAATGGTAGCTTATACTACCGGTATCTTATCATGATTACCCTTCCAAACACAACCTTAGAAGACTAGGATATAGTTCCAGAACAATATAAAATATGAAACCCTTCTAGCCCTATAAATAGTACACAGAATCTTCGGGTACGTATGGTTACCATGTGGCGTGTGGGACCTACTCTATTTTGTAATGTTTGGCGCTCTTTCAAAATCACCATACCCCCTCATACAGGTCTGGAATGGGTTTTGATGCCAAGATTGTTGAAGGGCTTTGCTACTAGTTGTTAGAGTTAAGAGCACCATGTGAAGAGGAAGTCAAACGACTAAATGAGGTGGTCACAGGTACGGCTCGGGGTGAATGGTGTTGGCAGACAGAAACAATATTTGGACAGAAAAGGGAAGTCCACATTGGAGGATAGGAAGATGGATAACAAATAGAAATAATAGAAGTAGAGACCAAAAGAGGCAGAAGGTGTTTTGGCGAGGCGAAGGGAGTTAGAAGCCATAAGGAGGCAATGTGATGGTGAAGATGAAAGTATACCATGGTGGCAGGACCGTGGTATTAATGGTTGGTTTGGAGTTAGATAAAAGCCCTAATTTCATTCATCAATCACCTATAATCATTTATCAACTCACAATCGAATCTCCCCAAACCGTGATGCTACCTATATCAGATATTAAATAAACACTACCTGAATGAGGAAAGAAACCATGCATGAAATTTCTCTATAGCAAAGCTAGTACGCTCCTTATATGATCGTGGAACCATGTTACATCGGATGATGGCTATGTAGATTCATTGTGGGCTCCTAATCTCATCTTTACAGGAATTATTCCTATTTTTAGTCCAGATGTAACTGAATTGGGTATATGTTTTATGTATTCTCTATTACGTCCGTTGTGCTTTAGGATGCCTTGCACAGCTAGTAGCTACCTAGCATTATTGAACGACATTTTCTCCGAAAAAATGATTGTATCCATTTATTTATTTATTGAGTGGTCCAAAGCTGTCATGCTGCATTTCAGTACTTGCATTGTGTACTTATGTAGCACTCGAAAAGTGACTTGTACCCCACAAACAAATTAACCCAAATACTATGGGGTTACCAATCTATCTCGTACGAAATTCATAAACGAAATGTCAATAACAAGATAATAAAGCTAGAGGCAAGTCATAATACACACAAGAAAATTTACCTTTCCTCACTGAGTACTTGCCATGAATTTGATTCACCACGGCCAGGCTGAACTGTGAATACCTACTCCAGCCATATGGCAGAGTAGTGGCATCAGCAACATCAAGATACATCGACAAATGGTCCACATTATTACCTTTTGGGAAGATAAGTACTCGCCTGCCAAACGGAAGGAAGTAATTGGTCATTGATTCTACAACACGAAGAACAATAAGAATTGAACAAGTGACAAAACAATAAGGTTTACCATTTGTATCCTCCAACAACAAAAGCATCTGAATAATGCTTCTTAGTACTCAACCTGGAGAAGTTCTCAATTCTCCACGTAAATCTTGACGTAGGAGGATCCTCTAAAGGTTGGTTCTCCGAATTATTGACAGCTTCTGATTGTGTTACAACTAAGCAATCAAGATATAGCCATATTGTAAATCAATCATCAAATCAGATCCTCAAACCCTAAGTGAACTCTGATCAGTCATCAATAGTAGACACTGAAATCCTGTTATAGAGATGCAATATTAATCCATGGAGGAAACCCAATCACCATACCTTCCATAGGCTGATGGTTATTGTCGGTAACGTCCGACTGCGGAACGAGCATCTCATCATCTTCTTGCTGCAAAAGGGAAGCAGTGCCCATCACATCCATCAATTAAAACAAACCCTACATGGCGAAATCGGATAGCAAGAAAAACACAAAATACGAGAAAACACAAACAACGCCGAGCAATTGAACTCCGCTCAATCACAGTTGGACAATGAACATCACGTGCCCTAGACGACGAACAGACAGTTTGGCCTCAAAATTCGAAAAAAGATTAAAACTTGTCCATATGTAACCGAATTCAAAAAACGAGAACCTGGATGTAACAATGGCAGGCAAACGCAAGCATTAAACTGCCTATATTAAAGTAGAGATTGGAGGCGTCCGTACCTCGACTGGTGCAGGATTCACGACAGTCATTAGTGAAGAGAGAGAGAAGGGTAGAAGATCGAGCTTTTCTACGATAGAGATAGTACACTAATTAAGAGTATGAGGGAAATGGAGGAGAGAGAAAAGGAGAGGGAGTTAAGAAAGGAAGAAACTTCGAAGGAGATCGCCAGAGAGCCTAGTTGAAGGAGAAGGATATTGGTCTTGTTCGTTTGGCTTAAGGGCAGTTTTGGAATTTCCTTATTTTCCTTTACAATATTTATACGAGCTTTAAAGCGTGCTCAAGCTTGGCTCGTTTAGAAAGTGAACGAGCTCGAGCCGAGCTTTTGACGAGCCGAGCCGAGTAGCTCGGCTAAAATAATGCTCTTATAGTAGCTTTAAAATGTGCTAAGATTGTCTCGTTTAAAAAATGAACGGGGTCGAGCCGAACTTTTGACGAGTCGAGCCCAAGCCCGAGTAGCTTATCTCATATTACATCCCTATAATTGGTTGGAAAGTAAAAAGGTGAAAATAATAATGAAGTAATTGTAGTTGTAAATTTCATTTTATTTTCAAGACATCATTACGAGCTTAGGCCATGTGCAAGTGTGCAACAGAGAGTTCCGGGGCTACTATTTTTTCCAGTCACGTCAGCAAAATTCTTGCCACATCAGCTTATTAGCCTCATTCAGCTTTTTACTTATTTTCAGCTACAATAGAGAGCTCCGAGACTTCTATTTTCACTTTTTACTTTCTTATATTATTTTCAATAAATTATATATTTATACATCATTTATTATTAAATAATATTACTAATACTACTACAAAATAAATATTAGCAATAAAATTTAAGTTTTTATGGTAATAAAATAAAATTTAACTAAGAAACAACTTAATAAAGAAACACAAATTAAATAACAACCAATATTAAAATTTTAAATATCAAACAAATTAATTTTAAAAAAAAGAATAAAACGCCTATTAAATTCGCTTTTAGTTGGTGATGCATACTCGTAAACGCTAAAAATTTATTACGTAACGTCCGTTCAAAGTGGTCAAAAAAAATTTATCTCCAAACATATGCAAAATGGGTGTCATTAGATAGATAAAATCAAAACCTATTCAAAAATATTTTTTTATTTTTTTACTTAGTAATAAATCGGAAAATTAATTTCTAGTTTTAACTAAAACTACGCTCCACATGGCGCATTCTCACTGGCCGGATTTCGGCCAGTGAGGGAGCGCCATGTGGCGCACTCCCACTGTTGTAGAACAGCCAAAACGACGTCGTTTTATTATAAAAAAAAATTAAAAAAATAGAAAAAGATAGGAGCCGACGCCTATTTTGGCGTCGACTCCCGGGGCTCCAGAGCCCCTCTCTCCACCATATCATCAATTTGATGACATGGAGGGGGCTTAGGAGCCCTACGACCCTCCATTGTGGAGGGTCTTATATGTATTATACTAATAGAATTTAGATATGCGTAATATATATTGGTTTCAAAGTCACTTTTAAGTATTAAAATGTATACATTGTTGGAAGAGTTGGTAAATATTTTGATACTTTAAGTATTTAAATATTTTCAGTATCCTTCTTTTCTAGTAAATTTTATATAATAGTAAGAATGCATTTTAAATTATAATTACTTGCATATATATCTAAACTTGTTTTATTTTTTTGATATCAAAAGATTGTATAAGAAATATCGAGGGAGCAACCTCCATAAGACTTATAGTAATATTTGAAAAGAAAATTTAAAATGTCTAATATAAGTGCATGTTTTGTTTCACCGTAATGTCCTTACACGGTGAACATGTTGAAACATACAACTATAAAATAGACTTGTAAACTTGATATCTAAAATCGTCTAAATAAGACCATAATAGGAAAGTAATATGGTATTTGTGGAAACATAATTTGTCTTTTGAGAATCGGTCTGCGGCAATTTCGATGTAAATCCCAACGAAGAGTCTCATGTCGACGAAACACACAAAATAACTTTTTACAAAAAATTTTATTTCCAAAATCTTCATTTTACAACGTTCTTGTAAAATTTGAGTTTTAATAACCGATAATCTTGAAGCCTTGGATTTGAATTCATTTCTAGGTCAATTTCAACAATAAGGAGGGTTAACTATTGTTTATATATAGTGTAATGTTAATTTTGCGCAAAACATGTATGAATAGGTTGTGTTTTCATATTTATACATGTTTTTAAGGGTTAATTCATAATTTGATGATAAAATTTAGTGTAATATGAGAATGCGTTTTTATTGACAATTGAATCGTGTTATGAAAAACATATATTCATGTTAGGTTCTCTTAAATTTTGTCCATGAATACATTAAAGTGAAACGACAGGGTGATCTAGAAGCATCACTCATGGACCCAAGAGCACATTCAGGATCACTCGTAAATGCAAGAAGGTGTCAATGATCTCCATGCATACAAGAGCACATATATGTTATAGTATAAGCCAATATCATTAACATATTTGTGAACCGAAAACTTGTTTATTTCATTGATCAAATAATGTTACCAAGAAGATAGTATGGTTGATATCTTTCCAAACTAGAAGATCAATAATGCATGAGAACATATCAATCATGTTCTAAGGATTCAAGAGAGGAAGAGACTCATGGAACCCACAAGGATCCATCCTCCAACACGACTATACTTTGATGGAAGGAAACTCAGGCCCACTCACACAATCTCAAACCAACCTTGGTTCCATTGAGCCCGAGTACACATGCAAGCACTTCATCCACCTTCGGACATACATGTGCACGTGAGAGGAAGCCATGCAACGCTTCCTTTGATCCATGTAGGTCATGCACATGCGGGGGG
>BSUD01000008.1:133476304-133500410 GCA_033239045.1 Fagopyrum esculentum | reverse complement strand
GGGGGGGGGGGGGGGGGGGGGGGGGGGGTAGCTACGCCACGAGTTATGCATACGTAGAAGAGTGCTACACGGAGAGCCATACGAGCCATACACTTTATACCATGAGCCATGCATGCCATGTCATATTTGTATGGGATCAAATCATTGATGTTACGCTTATACAAGCTATTCATGCTAGCTCACCCCATAGGTCCCACGATATCCAGACATATTCTTTCCGGGCCCGCCAATCGGAGTCCATGACCCATCTCTCCAATGAATGGACCAATTATGCAAGTCTTCCTAATCATCAACGTCATCATGAACCTGTGAAGGCTAGTTCTGACCCCTCTTCTACGTGTAGACGGCATACCAAGGGAGGCTAAATTGGGCCTTGTGTTTTATTATTTTAGCCCATAAAACATGTGTTAACTCCACCTTGATGAATATGTTAACGTATGTTTTGTAGGATGATGGAGACAAATGAACGGTAAGTTTTTATCAAATATCAGTATTTATATATATGGATATATGTGGTTGTGTTTGTTACATATGTGATATGTGTAGATTTTGTGGGAAGCAAACAAAGTTCAAACAATCAAAGATATGTGTAGATTTAGTGGGACACAAATGAAGGAGTTTGTTAAAGTTTGTGGGCAAATCTATATATACTACTAAAATAGAACCCTCTTAGTCCACATGTCAACCCCTTAACCATGCCACATAGGACTTTTTGTCAAATATTTACAATTTTGCCACATTTTAATTACAATTATGCCATTATTCAATAATTATTTTAAGTCAAAATTAAAATATTTTCAATCTCACCATGCCAATTCAACAAAAATAATTTAATTTCATCATGTTCAATATCTTACGGTTATAAAAATAACTTCTTAAAAAAATATCATATCACCTAACCAAATTTAGAGATTTCAATTGATTTTGTTTGGATTCTAGATTTTACAAAATAAATCCGAACTAACATTTAAAACTTATTGGTTACAATATGAGACAGGTTAATGTTCAGGTACGGCCCTTTTATTGCGGTACGGCCGTACGGCCGTACCGCAGGGCGACACGTGTCCCGAAATTTTTTTTTTTTTTTCTTCTCTTTTCTGAAACGAATTTTTTTTTTTTTACGGAAACTAATGAAAATTTATTTGAACTACCATGTTATAATTTATGCACTATTATCCTATAAACTTTGAACTATTCCTATATAATTCATGAACTATTACTTTTTAATATAATCCATGAACTATTCTATTATAATTCATGAACTATCCCATAGTAAGTTTTGAACTATTACTTTCACTCCTTTATAAATTTTTGCACTTTAAACTATTCTATTATAATTCATGAACTATTCTATTATAATTCATGAACTATCCCATAATAAGTTTTGAACTATTACTTTCACTCCTTTATAAATTTTGCACTATGAACTATTCTATTATAATTCATGAACTATCCTTTTAGAAGTTATGAACTATTACTTAATAAGTTTTGAACTATTACTTTCAATTCTTTATAAATTTTACACTATGAACTATTCTATTATAATTCATGAACTATCCTTTTATAAGTTATGAACTATTCCATATTAAGTTTTGAACTATTACTTTTACTCGTTTTTTTAAATAAAAAATAAAAAATAAATTTTTTTTTTCGGGACACGTGTCGCCCTGCGGTACGGCCGCACGGCCGTACCGCAACAATGGGCCTTACTTGAATAATACCCATATGAGATATAACATTATTTTCTTTAAAATATTTGTAATATCGTTAATAAAGATTTTATAATTGTTTTATTAAATCGATTTTTTTTAAATAATCAATTTTAAAAATGATTTTTAAAAAAAACTTTAATTTTTTAGTTATAGGTAATAATATTAAAAAATTATTAGAAATTTATTACGTACATTTTTTATTTAACACTTTGACAATTATTATAAATTTAATAATTAACTTTTTTGTTATGTGATCTAATCAAATTGATATTAATATATTCTTCTTAACATCTAGCACTTTTAAAAAAAAATTGTAATTTATTTAACTAATAATCTTTTAATTTATAATTATTATTCTTTTACAATTTATTCAAACTCAATCCCGCACAAGGTGCGGGTATTAGACAAGTTTTATTGAAGATTTGATGCAAAATTTGTGGGATAAAAAACCGTCAAAATAGCAACATATTTTGTGGAATCAAACAGCCAGAATAGTAACAGATTTTGTGGAATCAAACACCCAAAATAACAGCAGATTTTATGGAAAAAATGGTCAAGATATGTGTAGATTTTGGGGAACCTTCAAACAGCCAAAATATGCAAATTTTGTGGAACGTTGAAGAAATCAAGTTCCTACAACAACACCTATAATAGGAACAATTAAGCAGTGAAGAAGCAGTGCACCGAACAAGCATAACACGCTACAAGCTTTCTCCTCTACAATCTCTTACTCTCAGTTGTTATCGGTTTTATTTTTGTTGAGAGTTAAGATAAACACAAAGAGCGATATAGGATTATCATAAGTGTTATACTTAAGTGTGTTACTCTACGAAGTAACTAGGATACTATTGCGAGACCTAAGTTGACTATATCGTAGTGGTGAGGCTTCGTTGAGAGAAGAAGAGAATTTCTTCTAGGTTGTATATAGGACTCAAACGAAACAGATAATAGATGGTTAAATCATAGGATCGGAAACCCTAGACGGAAACGTAGGTTGTTAGAGTTGAACTTTGTAAACATATCGTGTGTCGATCTTTTATTTTCCGCACTTTATTTCGTTTATATTGTGACTACTGACTAACAACTTTATGCAGGTTTCAAAGTCAAGACCTTTAGATTCACTTCAAGGCCTTGAGAAAACAGTTTTGTCATAGATTACAAAGATCGACTTCAAGGCCTTGAGATTCATTTAAAAGCCTTCATATCCGAGATTGAGAAAAGTTCTCATACTCTATTCAACCCTCCTTCTAAGTATTTATATCCTTATTAATTCCATACTCGGTTCTTCAATTGGTATCAGAGCTCGACTCACGTATAATTGAGTTAACCATCAATGAGATTAATCATGAACTTTGTAGGTGATGGAGGATTCATACAAGGAAGATCCAACATTCGACCACCTATTTTTTGTGGTAATAATTTTACATATTGAAGATCTCTAATGCAAATGTTTATTATTGATCATGATCTAAAACTGTGGGACATCGTCAAGAAATACCCAAAAGTAGCAACAAAGACGAATGCCATTAGATCCACCGTTTCTAAAGATGAGAGTGAATACTCTCAAATCAATTTGGAGAATGTGGCTAAGAATTACAAAGCTATGAATCTGCTCTAATGTGGGTTGGATGCAAGGAACAAACTAATAGTCACATATGAATGAAAAATTCAAGTAAAGGAGACCAAAATCAACATCTTCCTCGAGCAATATGAGTTGTTCAAAATGACATCAAATGAGATTGTTAAGGAAATGTTCACAAGATTCACACAAATTGTGAAGAACCTGGACTCCCTTGAAAAAGTCTTCCTAAACGAGGAAAGTCGGAAAAATTTGAGAAGCTTGTCTGAGACAAAATGGGAACCAAAGGTGATTGCCATTGAGGAAGCACATGATCAAAGAACTCTACCCTTGGATGATCTACTAGGAAAACTCATTACTCACGAAATGGTCCTTAATGAAGAAGATGGTGAACTGTCCTCAAGTGTGAAGAACTCGACTTTAAAATCCAAAAAGGAGGACAACCCATTAGAGGATGAAGAAAGTGAGGATGATGAAGAAGACCCATTTACTTTGATTACAAGAGGACTTGTTCGAATTCTAAAGGTGAAGAAACAATTCTCAAACAGAGAGTATCCTAGATCATCAAAGTATAAAGGTAAGTATTCAAACTCAGTAAGAAATCTAAAGTACTAACGTGTTTTGAATGTGGAGATACAAGTCATCTAGTGAAGGAGTGTCAACAAAAGAGAAACCATCAAAAGAATGACCGAAAGAAGAAATCGATGGTTGATTTTGATTCCTCTAGTGAACCAGTTTCTAATAATGATCAAACAAATTTATGCTTGATGGCCGACCAAACGGAAAATCTCAAACGTTACCATGAAGGAATGATAAGCTTTTAATGTCTAGACCTACTGAAGAGCATGTTGACATTTTTGCAAAATATGATCACTAGTGAAGAAGAGCACATTCTTGAATCTAGGTCCTTAAGGGAAAAGCTCAATTAGGGGTGGACATAAATCCCGGTTAATCCGGTCCCATCCCGATCCCGTCGAGATTTGAATAACAAAATGTGTATTCCGCCCCGTCCCGTAAAAAATTTGTGGGACGGGACGCGGGACGGAAACTTCTCATCTCGGTTAATTTTGTTTGTCCCGTATATATATATATATGTGTGTGTGTGTGTATGTAATAATATTATATATATAAATAATATACATAGATTTGTTGCTTTTAAGTTATAATTTTAAAAATATTTTTATATTCTCAAAATTATTAGATCACACATTTAGTCATTCTTTGTAAAATGTGTTAATACTACTTCAAGCATAAAGTAAAAGAGCAACATTCCACCTCAAGCTCCAAAAATGACAACCAAAGAGAATGTCATTCCCACTGTTGTGATCGATAGTTAAATGAATGTTATCTTTTGTTAATTATTTGTTGTTATTTTTTGAATGTGAATCGATAAGACACTTTGGTGTAACTTTAACTTGTATTTGTTTTAAATGTATTAATTATTAACTACTAATGTAGGCATCTTTAATCGATAATTTGATATCGAGTTTTTTTCCCGATCATTTGTGTCTTTTTACATGAGAAAAAACAAGTACAAATATTGAATATAATTCTCGCCGGATTCATCTTGTCCCGTCCCACGTGGGACAGGGCCCGCGTGGGACGAAGAAAATATGTCATAAATCCCGTCCCGTCCCGTCTCATGCCCACCCCTAAGCTAAATGAACAATTGAAAAGAGTAAGTGAATTGTCTCTAAAAGTTGAAAATCTCAAAACTTCAAAGTTAGCCTTGGACTCCAATGTCAAGGCCTTGTAATCTGAAAATTCAATTCTAAAAGAAAATCTTTCTTCTTTACAACACCTCAACAATGATCTAAAGAACGAAAAGATTGAGCTAACTGAGAAGTGAAGAAACCAGAAGGCAACACTCATTCAATTCGCTCGTTCTTAAGCTAATCTCGAAAGGAGGATGGGTGAACAACAATCTTCTCTTAACAAGAGTGATCTTGGATACAACAAGAATTTTTCAAGAAAAGCGGTGACCACTTTTGTTAAAGCTAAAGGAAATTGGCATACACCCACATGTTTTTATTGTTGTAAGAAGGGACATGTTAAAACAACTTGCCCATATAGGATAAAGGGCCCTTATATTATTTGGAACATCGATCATCTATGTTTAAGAGAACAGGTTAAACAAATTTGGGTTCTAAAGGGACTAGACCACCAAATACGGTTCATCCAGATTATAGATAAAAATTTGTCATTTGGTCTAGCCGGAAAAGTTGATGTTTGATTGTTTTGCAGGATATCACCAAGATTAAGGAAACATTATCGTAGGGGGAGCAATGTCTACTGTTTTTAAAATGCTTATCTAATTGCCCTCTTTCAAAATTCAGTGATACCCTCTTTGATTTCAAAGTCGTGAAGTCTGTTTTTTCCAGGACTTACATTTTTTGATTTCAAGGTCTTGAGTTTATGAATTTCTGGTTTTCAAAATTATTTGATTTCTTCCCTTACTTGTTGGAAGACAAAAAGGGGGAGAAATCACTGTTGATATATGTTTGCACCATTGATATTTGCTTTGTCTTTTATCAAGGAGGATATTGTTAACTCCATCTTGATGAATATGTTAACGTTTGTTTTTGTAGGATGATGGAAGACAAATGAACGGTAAGTTTTTATCAAATATCAATATTTATATATACGGATATATGTGGTTGTGTTTGTTACATCTGTACAAATTTTGTGGGAAGCAAACAAACTTCAAATAACCAAAGATATGTGCATATTTAATGGGAAACAAATGAACGAGTTTTCTGAAGTTTATGAGAAGATTTTATTGAAGATTTGATGCAGATTTTGTGGGATAAAAAACAGCCAAAGTAGCAACAGATTTTGTGGAATCAAACAACCAAAACAACAACAAATTTTGTGGAATCAAACAGCCAAAATATCAGTAGATTTTATGGAAACAAAATGGCCAAGATATGTGCAAATTTTGGAGAACGTTCAAACAACCAAAATATGCAGATTTTGTGGAACATTAAAGAAATCAAGTTCCTACAGCAACACCCATAAAGGAACAGTCAAGCAGTGAAGAAGCAGTGCACCGAACAAGCATAACACACTACAAGTTTTCTCCTCTACAATCTCTTACTCTCAGTTGTTATTGATTTTATTTTTGTTAAGAGTTAAGATAAATGCAAAGAGCGAAATATGATTATCATAAGTGTTATACTCAA
Organism: Fagopyrum esculentum; assembly: GCA_033239045.1. Taxonomy (NCBI): domain Eukaryota; kingdom Viridiplantae; phylum Streptophyta; class Magnoliopsida; order Caryophyllales; family Polygonaceae; genus Fagopyrum; species Fagopyrum esculentum. The sequence continues at coordinate 133,493,937 of BSUD01000008.1, read as the reverse complement.
GTGTGTTACTCTACGAAGTAACTAGGCTATTGTTGCGAGACTTTGGTTGACTAGATCGTAGTGGTGAAGCTATATTGAGAGAAGAAGAGAACTTCTAGTTTGTATATAGGACTCAAACGAAGCAGATAATCGATAGTTAAATCCTAGGGTCGGAAATCCTAGGCGGAGAAGTAGGATGTTATGACTGAACTTCGTAAACATATTGTGTGTCGATCTTTTCTTTTCCGCACTTTATTTCCCTCTTCACCTACGAGGACAAATTGGGCAACTCACATGTTATGCACGTGATGATTTTTGCCATCTTCTCAAACATATGAATTGAAACATTATTTTTCCCTCTTCATCTACGAGGGCAAATTGGTGCAACTAAAAAATTCAAACTTCGCGACCTCGGGGAATGAATCTACCATTTTCACGAGGATGAATTGGGGCAACAAAACTAAGGCCATAAGCGAAACTTTACCTCAACTTTCAATTACATCATATTCTCTCAACTAACTCACACATATCCATGTAAAGTGGGTCGAACAAAACTATGTAAAGGCTCAAAAGCTTGCATAAAGATTTGTCGAGTAGTATTCAACGGGAGACAAATAGAAGGTTCACTAGACCAAGCCATGGGTGTGTCGAGGCTCGAGCATGAGGGTTCCGTTGGGCTAGAACATAGACTTGTTAACGGTTTGGAGATGTCTAGAAGAGAAGGTTTGACGGGAGGGAAGATGCAATGTTGTCTAAAAAAGGATGGACAATGGATCTAACGCCAAGGGATCTAAATATCTTCCTTAATATTCATATTACATTTTATGTTGGTAGGAGAATTAATAATACGACGGTGAAAGATAATGGATCTAACACCAAGGTATCCAAATATCATATGTCAAGCAAACATCCTAACTTTATTTGGCAAAAGAAGCTTCCAAATACCATTCTAAATTATCATAATAGATCCGAAAAGATGAGAGGGTAATTCTGCAAATGATGGAAACGACCAAGCTAGTAAGCGCTTTTATGGTAAATATATCTTGTCGATCAGGCCACTAAAAGAGAGAATCATATAGATGTCTGCAGATTAAGGTAATGTTGTCGTTGATAATATGATCATCAACATTGAATAAACTAGTAATGATCTCATTATCCCATCCATTTGCATCAAGAAGATTAGAAAGCCTTACATCAGGGTCAAGCAATATTGGGATATAAGGAGGTCGCGTGGCATGCACATCATCAATGAGCCACATGTCTTCACAAACTCGGAGATAAATCTTGACACCACAAAAACTTCTCCAAAGGTAGTTATGGCGGTAACCCTAAGGGAGCACCAAGGAAGTCATATTCATGAAAATAACGAGCTTTCATAAATCTTGAAACAACATAAATAGGTGAATTCAAGAGGTTTCCTCTTCTTTCCACAAAAAAGATGGCCACAACACATGTTTGAGCGAGTCAATATATCATAACATTTATTTCTTGTAAATTATAAAAAAACAAACACATTTTTCAATTTTTTTTTACACCCATTGATATTTTCCTAAGAAAAATAACCGTGAAGCGAAACCCTAATATTTTCCTAATTGTACAACCTACAATTTAAGTAACTTCCATTAAGTAGCTAGTTTATATAGATATTTATGTGATGGTTAAAACAAGTGTATGTCCTATATAAACCTACTTTAAAAGTTATAAAAACTAGTTGACACATTCGTATAACTCATGATCTTTTAATTTATCTTTACACTCTAATAGAATAAGTAGAAAGGTCATGACATGTGAAAGTGGCACTAAAACTTATATTATGTTATAACCACACTGCTTATTTTTGAACATTTTATATAATACTACTATTTGTGGTATTTAATCACGTGTTACTTTTCCTTATCTCCAATTAAAACACTTAGATTGTAATACTAAATACTTATATCACAATTGAGCCAACCAACACATTCTCTTTCAAGATTTAGGTTCAAACTTCAACCTCTAAATCATTAATTTTCCTTTTCATTTAATTTTCTTGTTCGCCAAATGTGGCAGAACACACATTGAATTGCTAAGTCTATTCTAAATTACTACCCAAACGTCCCTTGAAAATAAATAAACAAATTAAGTGGTTGTTTGGCTGGTCATCCGAAATGAATACGGATATGCAGTAATTAAGAATAACAAAACAAAACTAGCTCGTAGCATCATTCTTATATGGCTAACCAACATAAATGAATCTTGAAATGAACATTTTGTTCCCATTCTTAATCAATAACATTTTTTTTAATTTCAAATGACCAACTAAACGTCCCTTAAAAGTTTACACTTGACCCTATCCGAATTTAGGATGTTTTAGTAGTGATGCAAAAAAAATCATCATTTGATAATCTTGTATGATAGCCTCTACTTATATTTAGGGTGTGATCGATAGAGGTAGAGATGAAAAATATATGTCTTTCATAATCTTGGCCCCGTTTGGTACCCAATGATTATAGGAATGAAGATTAAATCGAGGATGATGGGGGTGAGATTATGAAAATAATCATGTTTGGTTGAGAATCAAGGGGATGAAGATGGGAAATAAAGGGGATGAAATTATGGTAAATTTGTAATATGAATTTTGATAGATTATAGGGATGAATGAAATTAATCTCATATTTACTCCCTCTTCTCTTTCCATCTTTCGTCTCTCTTCTATGCTTCTCTCTAGCTAAACTATTGTATTTGGCTTCATTCTCTGCTACTTTTTCCAAAGTGAATTTCTGGTATACACATTAAACAAATCTCAATGTCTTCAACCTATCAAGCAAAAGCCTAATCTCCAACCCAAAATTCATGCGAATAAGAAAAATTCTAGAGGAAAAGTGTTTGGACTTAGGCGAATACCCTAATCTCCAACCTGTATTTCCAACATACAGAGAAGCAGAGGCAACATTTAAAATTTGCGAACAACCAAATCAGAAATTATCAAATTGATTAAGTGATCGAGAAAGTGTTAACATAGCATTATAACTTTGAGTAGTAATCGATCATGCAATCCGAGAACAAATATGACGAAATTGGGGATCAATTTGATTAAGAATTTTGAGTAGTAATCGATGAGTTTGGATTCCATGGAGGTAAATCATCAAGAAGGGAGAGTATTCAATCGACCCCGACGGAGGATTTGTAGCCTTTGAGTTTGAGTGATGACATCGGAATTATCGGCGAAGGGTTCAGTCCATTACGACGGAGGAAGCGTAATGGTGGTTGTGAGGTTTGATGTTTAATGGAGAGCCTTGAGGGTTTTGGGGTACGTATAGGGGAAGATGAGAGAGATAGAAAATCACCATTATTAAGATTTGGTAAAAGGAAGGAGAGATAGCAAAACCACCATTAGTCACTGAGGTAGAGGGTCATACTGTCGTACATCAATGGAGATGGAAAACTTCTTAGGGTTTTACAAAACGGTCATGTGAGGGTATACAAATTTTAACTTTAATCCGTATCCTTTTTCGTAATTTTACACACAATCATTCTCATCTTACCAAAAACTCATTTCACTTATTTCATATTTCATCTCCTTAAACACTTTCATCCTCTTAATTTTTTCATCTAGATAATTTCCTTCATCTTAAGTTTCATCTAGATAATCTTGTATTACCAAACGGACCCCAAGTATTTTGAATGGAAATAGTTGGAAAGAATGTTGTCTTCATCCCACAAAATAATCTTGTCCCATCTACCAAACATACCCTAATGATAAAGTTTAACCTTATACAATGGGCACCGACGACTCTCATTTTATACCAGTTGAAATTGAAGATTATCCCTTATTTTCATCTATATCCTTCTTTTTCTTTTTTCACGTTCGGTGGTAAACAATAACCGAATGAAGTTGAAGTTGAGGGAATGACGATGATGAAAAATGTTCAACTGATACCCCCAACTTAAGAAATTGATAAACTATTTTTCACTTTAATACCTTCAAGCATTATCCCCAAAACCCTAGAAAAAAGATAAGCGTGACTCCCATATTTCTCTTCCTCTTCCCTATCCTCTCTTCCCTTATTTTCTTCTACTCGATTCTCAACAGCGCATGATTGCATATTCTAGATTTCTATTGTTTGATGCTTTTTCTCTACCGAAAGCAACTTGGACTCCCTAAGAATGACATTAGAAGTCATGCAAGCTTCAAAAGAAACCTCTCTAAAAATGTTTAATTAAAATATCATATGAATGGAGGCATCACAATTGAACCACATCAGAAATTGTATTTTTATGACTAGCGGTATGATGGCTTGGACTTGAAATTTCAAGAACAATTACTATTTTGATTTTTTCATTTTGAAATTTAATTGCTAACGACAACTCACATAGGGTTGGAGGAAATGATCGATCAACCGATGACGATGAGTCCAACATAGATCTAACCTTTAGAGTGGTTGCAAAATTAGGGTTTTAGTAACAACACATATATAACGCAACCTTAATTGGACTCGGATACTGATATGAGGTGGGAGAAGAAAAGCGATTGACATTACATGTTTACAGAGAAGAGAAGTATAAGCCTTACTTTCGGCGTCGATTCCCTTAGCATGTGGACAACATAGATGAACACTATATAAGAGAAGAGACAATGATGAGGTCTTGCCGGTGTCGTGCGAATGATGGAGGTAGGAGAAAACGGATCCACGCAACACATTTATTTGCCCCAATGTCACGTAATAGTCACATGTGTCAATTGTTTTTTTTGACTTCATACCCTGTATAGTAATTTCATCAACAATAATCGGTTTATACCTATATTAATTCCCTCTTTACCAAACACCCAATGACTTATATTTTATTTCATCACTTATATCTTCCTTTTCATTTTTTATCTTTATAATCAACTTCCTATAATAAACCACGTTTCACCGAACGGACTCCATTAACTCATTAGTAATCAACTTTAAGAAATAAGGTTATATTCGTCTCTTCAACTTTAGTAAATAAATTTATATTTAAATTGTTCAAATAATAAAAACAAGAATGAGTTACTAAAACCTCTTTTGCATTGTTGAAACTAGGGGTGGACATAAATCACGGTTAATCCCGTCTTGTTCCGGTCCCATACCGATCCCGCCGGGATTTGAAAAAAAAATGTGTATCTCGTCCTGTTCCGTAAAAAATTGCGGGACATGACGGGGACGAAAACTTCCTGTCCCGGTTAATCCCGTCCCGTATCGCATATATATAAATAATATTTATATTTTTATAAATATTATAAATATAAATAATATATATAAATTATAATTTTATATTGACAAGAATTATAAAATGTAATAAAATAATACAAGAATGTTATCTTTTGTAAATTACGCGTTGTGATTGACATGAAAAAAAATGTTAACATTAGTGCAGTGTAGTGCTAATTTTTATTAAGGTGAATTGGTAAGATAGACTTTGGTGTAACTTGTATTCGTCTTGAATGTACAAACCACTAATTTATGCTTCTTGAATCAGTAATTCGGTATCGAGTTTTGTTTTGATAATTTGTTTCTTTAAACATTAGGAAAAAAAAGAACAAATGTTGAATATAATCGGTGCATAGGTTATTGCGGGAAAGGTCAGTCCCGTCCCGTCCCATGTGGGACATGGTCCACGCAGGACGAAGAAAAAGTTATAAATCTCATCCAGTCCCGTGTCACTTATAATTTGCGATACGGAATGCGGGACGACTCCAATCCCGTCTCATACCCAACCCTAGTTGAAACCATTAACTCATTACTAAAACAACCCTATACAAGATTACAAGGGTCATGTTTCCTTCTTCTTTATTTCCAAGTGCTTGATTTTCACACAAGAAAGGCAAGAATCCTCTCTCACTCTCCCTTTGCCCCTTGGCTTGCCTCTTCAACCCTCCATTCTCCTCCCTCCCTCCCTCTATTGCATTATGTTTCCCTCCTTCCCCAATGGAAATACAAAAATGGGTATATCAAACAAACCTTAATCCTCAATAGCTAAGAAATCTTCAAGATTTGTTTCTTCATCATCTGATCCTGTTCCTCCCCAATCTGTATGACCCTTCCAACTTTTGCACACACCATAAAAACCCTAATTTTCTCTCTCATCAGCACTCCTAATTCTGCTCCTATCTATTCAGATTCTCTCTATTGCTCCCGAATTTCACAATCTTCAAGACTATAACATCTCAAATTCCTCAAGTTTTGTGTTCAATTACATAATTCGCTCTCTGTTAAATGATGTAATTTGCTTGACATGACATTTTCGTTTTGAGATGTTCGTTCTTCCCTTTGTAGATTGATCGTCGGTCTAGGGTTTCAGTTTTAACTCAGCGCAGCTTTGGGTTCTATACATGCTTAAATGATCTGAGGGTCTGCAGTTTTAATTTTGAATCAAAATGTCAGATGATATGTTAGTACATTTCTCTTCCAACTCCTCAAATCAATCTGATAGTTCCCTTCCTACTAAAATCGCCAAGCTCGAAGCTCGTCTGGTAGGCAAGGTCACTGGCCCGATGGTTATTTCTACGCAGTCTACCAAAATACCTTCATCTTCAGCTAAGTTCGGTGCTTCTGAGTGCTTGACAGGATCTGCTTCTTCTAGTGACTCTGATGATGATGTGAGTATAATCTAGTAAGACATAGTTCACATTTTCATCAATGCTTGATTTGTATGCAGAATTTTGATTGATTATGGTGGAAGTGGTTTTGTTGTAGATGAAACAACGGTAATATTTACATGGGACCTAGTTATGTACCTACTGTCAATTTGAATGCTGTTGGGAAATGATCTTTTAGTTTTGCTTATATGATTCAATAAGTTTTGTTTTATTACTGGCGTTTTGAATTCTTCATTCACTTTTTCTCTGACAGTATTCTTGTATGGTTTATCACAGAACGGGGAAGAGTTCCTTATACAAGCAAACACTCAAAAGCGGAAACTGATTGAAGACGATAGCTCGTCTGTACTTAATCATGTTGAGGTATCTCTTACTGTAAGATTTACCATTGTTTATACCCTTATTTCCGAATGCTACCGTCAAACTTTGTTTTGCTTTGCCAGCTTCATCTACTGCATTTCCGTCTAAGGCTGTACAAATTAGTATGAGATGTAGGTAGCCTGTAACCACAACTAGGCACATTGTATTGTGTTGAAATGTTCACTTGTCAGTTTCCTCTGCCGCACTATGTTTATATTCTCTTCCCACTTTCCCAGTTCACTTTGTTATACAGTTTGTTTGTTTTCCCAATTTTCCCTAACCTTTTTGGTTAACAACATATTTTGTTGGATTAATCTACTTTGTTCTTTTCGGAAATTTTGTCATCATACTTAAGCAGGTGCTTATTTATTTGCTTCATATCTAGCTAACTACAAATCATTTAGTCCGATCCTCCCACTCTTATGGCATCTATAAATCCTTCAAGTAAAATTTCCACTCATTGCTCAACCATGCACTGTGTAAACATCCTATTGTGCTTCTATTCCTGTTTCTCAAATGAGTTTTGTCCCTTAGGTGGTTGCTGATGACAAGCAGAATCTCATGGATAACATGTCAACCAAGGTTGTGCCCGAGACGAGCAGGAAAAGGCAAAATCGTGGAAAAGGGCAGGGATCATTAGGCAAAGGTCGTGGTTCTAAGGTCAATGATCAAGCAAAACTACAAACTTCACCCTTAACAGCATCTCCATCCAATGGGCATTCTGAGAATTTATATTACAAGGTGTGCCATGTCGCAACAGTTGCTTCATTTACTCATTTTAGTGTCTTCTGATTGCGTATTAAAGTGAATGTCACACTGCATTTCTGATTGATAAGGATATGGGCTATGCATTAATGTATTGCTTTAGATATTCACAGAGCTTTCATATTTGGAAATTTGCTTATTTGGTAGGTAGTACATATTGTGTTGAATGGTTTGATTTATAGTTCTATACGGAGGAGCTACTGAGATTTATTTCTAAATATTACTTTACCAAGGCTAATCATCAGATATTAAGAACCTTCTGTTGTGTGCACTACTCTCCTTTTTACTTTTCAATATTTCCGCTCTCTAGTAATTTAGAACAGTTGGTGAACATGTCTTTATGGCTGGTTTCATTGTTATGCGGAATGAATATGTTTGTAGTGGATCATGCCATCTGTTGAGAAATATTCTGATTGGTTTGGGAAGCATTGCGGGATAGTAAGAACAAAGAGTTGTTTACCAGTGGTGGTTCTCCTCTGGAGGTACACAGTACACTTCATTTAATACTTTGTCTTGATGATAAAGTGCTGAAGAAACCTTAGTACAGCAATAAGTGCCATACTTTGCACAGTCAAATATTAGAAGGGCAGGAAAAAATGTAATCAAACATGAGGGGAGAAAGGGAAGAGAGAAATGAGCAATGTACAAGTTTACATTTTTATTTTTTGGTTACAAATAAATTTGTTCTGTGAAACACGCTTTGTGATACTGAAATTTGACATTTGCTACATTTTTCTTGTCTGCATCAGGAAGAAAATTCCATTCTACATGCAAAGGTCACAGCTTTGGAAGAGGACCTACGTAAGGCAAGACAGGAGGCCTCTGAATATCAGCATATGTCTCAACAATTAGAGAAGGTGCATTATACCCCTTTGTTCCTTTGCAGTGATATATATATTTATATATATACATTTCATCTGAAATCCTTATGCAATAACTCTTTATTTTCTCAGGAGCTCAAGGATCTTAAAGATCTTGAACAACTAGTGAAACCAAAGGTTATTGTTCTGATCACTTATTCTTCTGCAGCTTATTATATTATGGGAATTTAAGATTAACGTGAAACCCAGTGGCTTGCTTACACGCTACACATGCTCATATTATGGGAATAAAGTTTTACTTGATTCTGCCATTTGTATCTAAATCTGCATTTATTTGATGCAGAGAACCAAAATGCTGTCAGATCTACTGATATCTGTTTCAAAAGCAGAAAGACAAGAAGCGAGAATGAAAGTTCAACAGGATTCTTTCAGGCTTGGAAATGTTGGTGTAATAAGGTAATGCATATTATGCAATACTACATTAAAAACAATTTAATGGTTGGTTGTGTTTCATCCTTGGGAATGGCTCGGTGCCTGAATTTCTGAACTAGAAGTTTTGTGCTCGAATGTTCAATCCAGCTGTAAATATATTTCATTACAGGCGATAAATTCCCATCTTCATTTTTTTGCGAACTTTTTCAATTCTGCCGTGTTTCATTTTCTATTATTTTGACATCTCTATTTTCTGATGTTGCTTGGGGAAGAGCTTTTTCATTAATTGCATTAGCTTTGATTGAAATCCACATGCTGCCTGATTCAGTAATATTGTCTCACTTCTCAAAATGTATTAACTTATTTTTTGTCATCTGGTTTTGTAGGGCAGGCACCGTCTTATCTGAGACATGGGAAGATGGGCAAGCGTTAAAAGAGCTTAATGCTCATCTTGTAAGCTCATTCTTCCCTAATAAATGTGCATTACGTTTTGGTGAACCTGAATGACCTGATATCTGTCAACTTTATTTCCTCAATTTGATTGAGAGAAATGGCTGTTGACATTGTACTCTAGTCTATTTAGTTCTTTGTACTCTTATTATAAGGCTAATGAATCCAAAGCAATCACGAACTTCCCTTTTTTTTTTTTTTTAATAAATGGTAATGGATAATACCGTATTTATCCTCCACGAGCGAACCCCTACATATAGAGTATATTCAGTTGTACTTGTTTATTATGCCATCGGAAGTTTTGGATCCGAAAAGATTTGGACAAGGTTATCACTTACAATTATGTTTCTTTTTGTAGAGGCAATTACTGGAGGCAAGAGAAGCTGTAGAAAGGCAAAGAAAGTCTTTGAAAAAACGACAACCTGGTATACCTTCTTGTTTATTCGGCTATATTCTAGATTTTCTTGATGTGCTGCTTGATGATAGTATCTAGTGCTAGGTAATTGTCGACTATGCTTACATCATCCAATTGTTTTTGTGTTGTAAATCTGATGAACGGATGTGAGGCTTCTGGATAGACTTAGTTTCAAATGCAAAACAGATACCTTGTCGATGAAGAGAAATAAGAGGTTGTGAATCTGGAGGCGAGAGCGAGACTGCGAGAGTAGAAGGTGTCTCCAGAAGAAAAAGAACAAAGGAAAGAAAATATAAAAAATAAAGGTTTAGCGGTCAATTTTCAAAACCCTATAAAGGCGGGGTTAATTTCCTAATTAGATAAATAATTTTGGTTATCCTACCAAACATTTTCCTTCTGGATTTTGGGATCCATGTGTTTTTTTGCGTATATGCCCTTCCTTTGCTTTCCTTGTTGGCCGAGTGACATGTGCTTTGACCCAGTGATTCCTTCTAATTTGTTTGTAGTGATCAGCTATGCCATAAGTTAACCAACTTCTGTTTTTTGGGCATTATATTTTTCTTCGATATGAGAAATTTACACCGTTAAGTGCATAATTCCTCATCATGGATTTCCTCACTCTGCCAGCACTTACTAAGGTTTTGCTTTCACCCTTTCGCCTTTTTGCTTTGTTATTGATAATGCTGTTTTGTTTTGAAGATAAAAATGACGGAGGTAATGCAGATTCAGGAGTTCAAGAAGAAGACTCTGCTTTCCAGGATGAAATCTATAAAACTCGTCTGGCTAGCATTAAACGTGTATGTTTTTATTATGCTTGCTTTGTTCTGTTAGCAATGGACTTTCCCTAAATAGCTGATATGCTGATTCTTTTATTTTTGATTTTGTAGGAGGAAGACACAGTTTTGCGTGAGAGGGATCGATATGAGATAGAGAAAGGGAGGCTTATACGTGAAATGAAGCGCATAAGAGATGAAGATGGTTCCCGCTTTAATAGTTTCCAAATCTTGAATCATCGATATGCCCTTCTTAATCTTTTGGGAAAGGGAGGATTTAGTGAAGTTTACAAGGTTGAATAATTATTTCCATTCTGCATTAGCTATTCTCAGAGTATGCAATTTTGCAACAATTTCTGATAAGGGTGAATTTTCTCGCAGGCCTATGATTTGGTAGATCACAGATATGTTGCATGTAAGCTTCATGGTTTGCATCCTCAGTGGAGTGAAGAGAAAAAGCAAAGCTACATAAGACATGCCATAAGAGAGTACAACATTCACAAGACCTTGGTGCATAATCATATTGTGAGGCTCTGGGATACATTTGAGATCGATCTAAACACATTCTGTACAGTATTGGAGTATTGTAGTGGTAAAGTACAATATTTAAGCTTTGTGGTTTCTCTCATTTTGTTAGCTTTGCTGAGCATTAAAATCTTCATTGACAATGTATTTTCTTAGGTAAAGATCTTGATGCGGTTCTGAAGACAACACCTGTATTGCCAGAGAGGGAGGCAAGGACCATAATCGTGCAGATCTTTCAAGGCCTTGCATACTTGAATAAAAGATCACAAAAAATTATCCATTATGATCTGAAGCCTGGAAACGTTCTCTTTGATGAGCTGGGTGTTGCTAAATTGACTGACTTTGGTCTGAGTAAGATAGTGGAGGAGGATGTTGGATCGCAAGGAATGGAGCTTACATCACAAGGTGCAGGAACCTACTGGTGAGTCTTGCTTGATACAGGATTAATGGAATTTTCGTGCATGAACTTCTTAGTTTCATTCTTGTCTTATACAAGGTGTAATTTAGTCAATAGTAGGTCACGAAAATGGATCTAATCCATATATATTAGAATTTGACTTTAGTTGCTTTAGAAGTCCTTTTCTCTTTTTGTTTGGGATACATGATCCTGTATATCTGGTTTCAGGTATTTGCCCCCGGAATGCTTTGAGCTTCACAAGACGCCATTGATATCATCAAAGGTAATCTTTTTTATCTCAAACGCTAATATACACTGAACTTGTATGCTCCTTCCGGGAATTCTAGTTCCTCTAAACCAGAGCCTCTTCTTGTTTGGTTATTTGTTCAATATCAGGTCGATGTCTGGTCAGCTGGTATCTTATTTTACCAAATGCTCTTTGGAAAGAGGCCGTTTGGGCATGATCAAACGCAAGAGCGAATATTGAGAGAGGACACAATTATCAAAGCTCGGAAGGTTGATTTTCCATCAAGACCTGCAGTTTCTGCTGAGGCAAAAGTGAGTTTCCTCTTCCTCTCCTTGGTAATTTGGTTACTATTCCGCATACAAACTTGAACTCTGTGATTCGGTTTGGTTTTACAGGAGTTGATCCGCAAGTGTCTAATATACAACCAAATAGAGAGGCCAGATGTTTTAACCATAGCTCAGGATGCATACCTCACATATTACAAGAAATAGCGCAAACAATAGAAGACGGGACCAAGTTTTTAGAGGGCGAAAGACCGGCTTGTCACATGTTGTGACGAGCAACTGGCTGCTGGAAATTTTTGTATATGTCGCGTTGTACTACATGAAATTGTATTGTACATATCGGCAGCTCGTCTCGCTTTTGCCCTACGCATTGGTATTTTGTTTGCTGATGTTTCTTTGCACTTCTAAACTTGCCCTTTATGAAAATCATGAATGAAATAGACCAAAGGGAAGCAAAGGGAAAACGTGACTTTGCATAATGTTTTAAAAACCCAGTTTGGCTTGAACATGAGCCAGAAATTTAATATCGATTTACATTATGTTCTTGTATACATTCCTGTAGTTTCAAACTGATTGGAACTTATGAATATGTTTTTTACATGAGAGGAAATCAATTTCTGTTGATCGTTGATTCTTTTGAATATGTTCAATTTTGACATTCTTCGATGAATGAGTAAAATGCATAATCACCCGTTAAATATACCGATTTCTACAAAATTATGTACTTAATTGTAAAAATCACCTGATAAACATTAGTACAATGGGAGTTTTTTTAATTAATTAATTATTTATAATTTTCAGTTTAGTGGATGATATTGTACATTAGTAGTATATTACTTTTATTATATAATATAACGAAATTTACATCGAGCTAGAAGGAAGACGGACAACAAGCCGATGCATCCTCTTTAAAAAATTTTAATAGCACCGGGTGCAATAAAACATAAAGTGTTGCAAGCGAATGGAAGAAACACGGTTTTCAGTACAAGCTATCATGTTTGACCACCTTAGCAGAAGTTGCGTTAAGCGCTGTCATACCCACCACAAAAGGCTCAATACCCAAACTGACATCCGCCGGCCTTAACGTGAACCTTCCTCACGTTGTCTCGTGAGTCTGTCAAAAAGGACAATACAAACCTCCTTCTTAACCGAGACTCCCGCTCTCCTAAACACATCACGCGAAACATCATGGACCAAATATGCTTATATTTGAAGTCAAATAGCTCTCTACAATGAACGGCTCCCAAAAGCATCCAAAAACACTTCCACAATTGCGAAGACAACTCTTGATATTAGTAGATTTAGTGAAATAGTTTTCGTCAATTTATCATCTACTCTTATTGGGCGCTAAAAGCAGGCCCAAGAAGCAGCCCAAATTATACTCGCGTAGATATAGAACCTGGTGAACAATGAGAAGAACCAAGAGCCACACATGACACAAAGAAAGCTATCATCTTGAGAGGAAGAACCAGTAGAATGTATATATCTTCATCCTCCATTCATCCAAGGCCAAATTCCATCATCTTCATCAACATCGCTGGAAGGACAAGGACTCAGGGACAACTCTGGGGCTCGTTATTAGTCAAGTGTGAATCCAAGGATCAGAAGAATGGTGAAGGAAAGTCACCAAAGCTTGGGATAGGCTCACCCATCATTGTAACTGAGGCTCCCAAGATGATCAAGACCGCAGCCTCCATGCCATGTCTTCGGGTCAATTCTGGATTGATCAATCCGGGCGATGTTGGAAGGTAACAATGTATTACGCCTTTCTTTGTAATTACATCAAATTGCCTTACTTAGACTGTAGTTTTTGTTTTATGCAGGATTGTGGCTCGGAAGCCCATGGATGTATGGGCAGTTCGGTTGAGTATTGGAACCTATCTCATCGACGGCAAGTACTTTAAGCCTTTGGAGATTGATGATGATAATTGACGATGAGTATATTACGTGCACGACAATGAAATTTACAAGCGCATCAGCTGACCCGGACCCGGATCCATTCGTCCATTGTCGTGCGTTCACGAGTTCTGCTGATAAGTAAACATAACGTGTAAGATGAAACTCATTGAATCTGATAGCATTTATTTACTTTTCCAAATAAAATTGAACAATCTCTAGAACACAAGCTTCTAAATCTTAGTGACCGTTTTTGGGTTCAGTAGTTAACCCAAATCCGAATGGAAACAATGGATCATAATGCGAATCACCCACATTCATGGGCAACTGATCAACAGACTTGAACCAAGTGCGTGCTAACTTGCCAGTGAACCCGAAATCACCAAACAGAACATCAGCAACACCCTGACCTTCAGAACCCGGAAGCCAAGCAGCAACCACAGCATCGATATTAGCCAGATAAGGCTGAAGCACAACAGGCCGGCCGGAGACGATCACAACCACACACTTAAGCGAGCCACACACATTCTTAATTGTAGTAACTCCGGGCTCTGTTATAGTCAAATTGCTGCTATCACCATACATTTCCGCATATGGCGGCTCACCGACAACAACAACAGCATACGAGAATTTCTCCGACTTGACATAGTTAGCATCCGGGTTCTCGTTGAAGATCACTTGTGTTGTGGGGTCAACGGTTTTCTGTATAGCAGACAGAATCGTAGTGCCGCTAGTGAGGTCGTTTCCGGGGACACCTTGCCATTGGATTGTCCAGCCACCACATTGGTTGCCTAAGTTGTTGGCGTGGGAGCCGGCAACAAGGATCTTTGGTGCTTTCTTGGGGAGTGGAATCAATGGCTGTTTAGGTGATTTCCCATTCTTGAGAAGAACAAGTGATTTCCTAACAGCTTCTCTTGCTATTTCTCTGTGTTTCTGGCTACCCAGTTGGTTTGCAAGGGTGTTATCGGCATACGGGTTCTCGAACAAGCCCATGACGAACTTCACTCGAAGGATTCTCCGGACAGCATCATCGATTCTACTCATAGGGATAATGTTGTTTTGCACTAGAAGCTTGAGAGCATTGATGAATTCGTTATAATTGTTTGGAACCATAACCTGCAAATAAAACATGAGATCGAAGCTTTCTTCATAAACAAATTTCACCAGTTGTGAATTCAAGCTCAACTGACCATGTCTATGCCAGCTTGAACTCCTGCTTGAACCGAGTATGTGTAGTTAACATGGGGAGGAGATGTGATCCTGTCGATTCCTTCCCAATCTGATATAACAAATCCCTGAAAATAAACAAGCTTTAAACATTAATCCAAATTCCTTTTTCTGTTCTTGTATGAATTTAACCAAAACCAGAGGTTCCTAACCCTGAATTTAAGCTTGTTCTTGAGGAAACCAGTAACAAGATCGCGGTTAGAGTGCATCTTCTCTCCATTCAAGCTGGAGTACGAAACCATAACAGTTGCAACACCTTTTTTAATGGAGTCCAGATATGCAGGCATGTGGATGCTTAGCAGTTCTTCTCGAGAGATCACCGTGTTGTTCTCGTCGATCCCATGGACTGTACCGCCATCTCCGACAAAGTGCTTAGCACATCCGGCTACACTTTGCCTAAAACAAATTTAGATAACCATTAATCTAGGGTTCAATCTGATGTCTTATCAGTTCCAAGAATTGTACACATACATCAAGATTTCCATTATCCAATCATATCTAATGAACTCGTTAACTAGATTAAGGGCCAGTTTGATTAGTTTTGATACCCTATATAAACAAATACAACCACTAGGAATGATTCCAAAAATTATTCATGAATAAGGTAAGCATGAACTAGATTGATTTCCATTCCGTTTCCGTTTCCTGAGCTTTGAGGGTAAATTTCATCTCTTACAAACACATATGAAGAACCAGTGTATAGTCAAGTAAGCAAGTCTCAGTTAGTCATAAACATGAAGACAGTATAGTAGCAAGGACTCTTACTTTCCAGGGGCAACATAGGGAAAATCCTTTGGATAATCAGCAGGAACCTCTCCTTGCAAACCAGGTATGAGCTCAGTCATCATTTGAACTATTCTATGGTCTTCACTGTAGCTCTCGTAGCACCTTCCCCATCTTGGATTCCTACAAACCTAAACAACAGATACAAGAACAAATCCTCAGTTTCAAACCATGATAAAAACCAATTGCCCTTCATTCCAACACGTATTAGATTCATTACCGCAATACAGGGAGCAAATGCGTAAGGGATTCCTGTAGCTCTAACTTCTAATGCAGTTGCAGCTCCAATCCTTTTGATAAGGTCAGGATCCCTAAATCACAATAACAAAACCAATTACATATTCAGATCAATAATCAGAGCCAAAACCCTAGAATTTTCTAGTAGACCATCCTGAGTATGAGACTTGCCTGGTGACACCAAGCCCTACATTGTGAGGGAAGATGGTGGCATTGTAGACATTGTTGTGACCATGAACAGCATCAATCCCATAAATCATCGGAATTCCGAGTCGGGTAGCCATGGCTCCTTTTTGGAACTCATTCACCATATTAACCCAAGCCTCAGCTGATGCCTTTGGACCTGGGACACTCCCACCGCCACTCAACACACTCCCTGCAAACCAATACTAAACCCTAAAAAAACTGGGACATTTTCACAAACAAGATATGTGCATAACAAAGAAAACACTCGGAAAATCAAAACAGAATAAATCATTGTCCTCGTACCTATGAAAAAGTTCTTCATGACATCAGAAGAGGCAACCGCGCGTTCAATTTGAACCATTTGTCCAATCTTTTCATCAACAGTCATTCGAGAAAGAAGATCTCTAACCCTCTTGTTAACTGGCTGCTTGGGGTCTTTGTATTTGACATACTCTGCTCCAGTACAACTTACAAACATCAACATTACCACGAACCCCAACAAGCCCACATGAGATCCCTTCATTTCGTACTAAAAATGTCTTCAGATCTGGAAAAACCTCAAACAATACAAGAAATAAACTCAGTATCCTAAGCAAGGACGCTCAAAAGGCAAAAAAAAAACGTCCATTTATCTAGTGACTGATAAACGCTGGAAACGAAAGCGCGATTGATGAAATGACGAATTGTACAACTTACGACTGCAGATTATGAAGAAGATAGGTAAAGATTCCTTCTTTAACCACTAACTCACGTTGGGCACGACAATGTGAAAAAACTAGAAGAGTGGGAGAGTGCTGATGAAACGGCTGGGGAAGATCAGCTTACTTATAGCAAACATGACCGCCTTTATTTTATTATTATTATTTTTTAAATCCTTCTATATTTCAAAATTTTTCCCTCACTATTTCCTTATGTTTTCACATATTATTATTATTTAGAATGTATTTAGATTACATAAAATAATACTTAAAATAGGTGATTTCAGAAGGGGAAAACATCATCCAGAATATTACAATTTAATATGTGTAATAGATTTTTTCTTTAAAAGTAAATTTATCATTCTCTTTCTATACTTGAAAAATACTATTTTTAAAAAAGGTAGATATTTAACCCCATAATATTTTAATATCTATTTTACATTTTAAAGAAAAAATCTATTACACATATTTAACCCCATAATTCAACCTAAATATAGACACAAAAATGTAAAATATAAAATATACATTGTTTGAATTATTTATCATTTAAACTT